>NJRL01000616.1:18648-45895 GCA_003063815.1 Aphaenogaster rudis | reverse complement strand
AAGTTGCGAATCCACGCATCTGAGAATCTGTGAAAGATCAGAATTTAAAGATCAACAGATCCGAGAAAACTACGGTGTGAAGATCCGTGTATTTAAGAATCTGTGTAAGTACTTGTGAACAATGAGATTTGTAGACTCGCCGATTTATCGGAAGGAGTCAATGAGTTTAAGGCTGCAGCGAACGGCGGCAGCTGTACGATCGGTCAAGGATAATAATATTATCTGGATGTTCGAGTCAATTACTCGGCGAAATTGACGCGTAACGGCCGGACTTCCGGCGACGCGGAGGTATTCCGGTTCGGTCAGGTATTTTTCGCGCAACTTCACTCGGTTACGAGGTTCTGACGGGGGATAAGAGATGTCTGGTAGTAGCACCTAGCCGTCGTTAACCGGTGGTAACGACCGGCCTCTCTCCCACCCACGTTTAAACGCGAGCTGAACAGGTAGGAAATCCAACCGGAGAGAGGGGAGAAGAAACGGACAGAGGAAGGTGGATAGAGAGAAAGAGGAAATAAGAGAGAAAGAGGATGATGAAAGAAGAGAAGGAGCGAGAGAGTGCGAAAGACAGCGGGAGAAAGAACCTGAAAGGCGAAAGAAAGAGCGCCGGAGGAAAGGGACATCCAGAAGAAGCGCGAGACCGCGTTGGTCTAGCTAGGCTAGTCTAGGCGAAAATAACGATGGCTCGCCATAAATCAGCCGAGGCGACGGTCACGACTGCGGGAATCGCACGGCACGACGCGCGGCGAAAAAGCTTCGGTCGGTTACCAATGACTAATACCCCGTGGTGAGCTTTTTGCCGAGGGCTTCCTTTCACGCGCGCGACACGCTCGTGAGCGGCAGCGGCGGCGGTGGCCCTCGCTCGCTCGCTCTTATCGGTCGCTTGTCAAGTAAAAAGAACGATAGCGCTATGACGAGACAAAGTATTGTCGTTAGAATCGCGAGGAAATATCGATAAATGATATTTGTATGGAATTCAGAGTATGTCATAAGAAATGCGAACGTGCGGATATTAAAATAATCATCCGTACTTTCATAGAAGTTACAAAGCGCCGTCGTTAGACTCGCGACATCGAGGCCGGACAAAGTAATTGTACACTTCGTACCGTTTATGTGTAGCACCGGCCACGTTAGAGAATTACTTAAAGTTACGAATAAAGTTAAGTGACGTCGGTGCTTAGACCCAGAGCCATAAATATCTCAGATGTCAGCATACTTGACTTATGCCATTTTCGATCTCCGCATTTATAGCGAGCCGGAAGTTGATTTGCGGATTAAAACGTGGCATTAACGAGGATCAGTTTCGCGAATCTAATCGCGTGCGTATCCCCCGCTCGGCTCGATCGTTCGTTTTAAATGCATCGCCAGCATTTAATGGCACGTATCGATTTCGAACCGCGATGAATGGCATCGAGAACAGCACGCGGTTCGCGATCGGGGATGGTAGTGGCGCGGGGTAGGGACGATCGCCACCGGATAGAGATTGGGGGCTGGGGAAAGAGAAAACGAATCCCCTGCGAGAATGACATTTCGGCCGACGCGACGCGGCGCACGGCATGGCGGCGGACGATGCGACACGCGCGGAGATAGAAACGGGGGGGAAAAACAAATCTACGACTCGCGGGCGCGAATGATGTTTCAACGGTGCGGCCGACTGGAGCAATTACTGGCGGAATATTGCAATCATTACGTCTCTATCTCGTCGCCCGAGAGCCTCGCCCGTCTGTCTCCGTCACGTTTTAAAAATGATCACGATATGTATATACGTGTACAGGTATATATACGTCGGGATTGTAGGCAAAACCGCCCATCGGCGGTGCCCATCGAAAATCACTCTGTAGAATGCCGCCAATCAAAAGATCGTGAACCAGTGGAAACCGATTTAAGTCGTCCGGCCCGATGACAACGGGATAGATAGCTGTTACGCAATTTTTATTTTTTGTAATATGTATAGGAGCGCGGAGTTTTGACTGGCATACAACAGGGTAGTTCGAGATTACTCGTAACTGTTTACTTTTTGCTATATATAAATAAATAAATGGTTCAAAGAGCGAGTTTTAATATCTGTAAAATTCATTTTAGTTCTTTGCAAAGAAAATGCTTACAATTAGTAACAATAATCATGTTTTTAAAAAAGAATACCTTTTTTCAGACATAGAAATTTTTGAGAATTATATATCTATCCATCTCACAAAAAATTCAATACATATTCTCAAAATTAACAAATATTGAATATGAAAATTATATGTAAAATTTGAATGTAAAAAAGCATTACAAGCAATGAATCTAGTTCGCTCTTGCTCCGAATCTTTCAAGCGAAGGAAGTGTGTCAATAAAAGAAACGTGAACTTTTTCCGCGAAAACGTCTGCAAACAAATCTATCACTTAACAACGTAACACCTCGAACAAGCAAGCTCTCTCGCGGTAGCTCTTATCTGTCGCGATTATGATTATGAATCGATAACCCGTGTCGACATACGCCAGTGCGTGGAGATACACGCACATGTTTTGCCGCGTGTAGTTTTCCCCTCGAGTGTGTGAAAATTAGATTACGAACGCTGACTACTGATGCTTCAGAGTAACGGGATATCGCGATAGATACTGTTATTCATTTGGTATTGATACTAATCCTTTCTTCCCTCGAAAGTCAACGCTGCGTCATGACGCGACGTAGCGATATGCATATTACTCGCGGTAATCAAAGACGATGTGTTAAATTAGTAAACAACAAAGATTTAAAATATATAAATTAAGAGATCAAACTGAAAAACAAAGTTAACGTGATTCGACGAATATATGTCATGTGCATGATATTTATCTTGAAAAAATTGTCGTGGTATTTTTTCATATCAATTTTTCAACGATCGCGCGAAGTATTGATCGAAGTTAATTACTAAACGCTCGCAGGACTGTCTCTTGGGACGCGTCTTTCGATGTGTATATCTTGCGCCTATTTTACCGTGACATTGTAAAAATGGTTCGATCGATGCTTCGATGGAGCAGGAGTCTTGAACGCGTCGCTTTCTTTTGATTTATCAGTGTTAACGACCCCGCGGCGCGAGGATGCGTTAATCAGTGCAGAAAATGTACAAAATACCGCGGTCTCTCTCTCTTTCGCCACACCAAGATGACGCTGTTTTTGCACTGTTATGGTGCGTGAGTTGGGCGATTTTTTTTATTTCGTGTGGCTCGCGACGGGATCGAAAGAGAGGAGAATAGAGAGGAGAAAGTGATATTTATTATTTAAATTAAAATAACCTTTTTAGTCGCATAATATTATAACTCTTTTTTCAAGGAATATATAAACAATACAAACATGCGCAACGGTAAAAAATGATATTGCATTACGAAAACAAATATAAAAATTAAAACAATATGGAATATATATATATACATGTTTTTAAAAAGGGAGAAGCAATGGAAGCAAACATAATTAACTCAAAATGAATAAAATCAGACATGAAAATAAACTTTATGTTCATCTCCAATCAGCAAAATTGATCAAGAAAATTATCCTTTTGATGTTTTTCATTATCATCACCTGCATACTAAATGAGCCATTTTTGTACCCAAAAACAAAGAAGCAAAAAATAAAAAGAATAATATATTATGAAAATACTTTAACAGCGAAATATTTGTAGAAACATTATACCAAGATTAAAAATAATCGACTTCAAATTTTCAAAGAATCTATCGCTAAAATGTTTCGGTACCTGAGAAGCAGAATAAAGTAAATTTAGTTTTGTTATTTTTGACATATCTACGTATTATAATCAAGAGAAAAACAATAGATTTTTCAGAAAACAAAGTAAATTTTACAGCTTCTAGATACAATTATCTGATAATTACGCAACAATATAATAAGATCGCTTTAGTAAGGATCTTAGGTAAATAATTCGTATTTGTAAGAAATAGAAGCTGTTTAAAAGTACATATCACAAATATATATTATTTCGTGTACAAATTTTACCTTGACTGAATTTATCCCATTTATATACAAGTTATCCACCGTCTATTTCATTCATCTTACTTAATTCATCAAATACATCCGTGATTACGGTGTTTCGCAGATTTATTCTGGCAACATGAGTTTTTTAACTTACATTCGTCTGCTTCTCAGGTGCAGGTCTTTCGACGGGTTTTCCAGACATCCTACACACAATCCACGCGTCAAACGAATGTCTAACGCGCGTCTGCACGCCCCATTAGCATTCGGTTGTATGTACGCGTACGACGGAGAGCACAGGGGAGGGGGAGCGGTGCACGCTGCCGACGCGGCGTCGTGCGGAGGGAGAGAGACGGAGCGACGCCAGCTGATCGACGCCGCGGCGCGGTGCGGCGCGGCGCATCGCGACGTCGCGGTATCTACGATAGCGGCGGCGGCTAATGCCGCGTTGCGTTACGTTGCAATTCTCTCTCTCTCTCTCTTTCTCTCTCTCTCTCTCGGGCGATCCTCAATGTCACGTACGCCGATAACGCGCCGCGGAAAATATCGTCGCGGAACGAGTGGCTCGGCTCGTCGGAAAGTCGCGCGCGGCCTCTCGGCGGTGACGGCGACGGTGAACAATTGAACGCGTAACGATCGTTAAATGTCGGAAGGTACGTACGTACGTGTGCGTACACGCCGCGCGGGAGGCAGACGGAGAACGAAGTAGAAAAAGATGGGGACGAGACGTGGACAGAGAGAGGACGTATGTATTGAGACAAAGCGAGAAAAAGAGAGACAGAGAGGGAGAGCTGGAACACGCGACCTTCGCGAAACGTCAAATGTCTATGCTGCTTAGAACGCAGGACCGTATTGCCGAAAGAAACGGGCCCGCGATATATATACGCGACGAATATATTGTTATTTTTGCAACACCCATTTATATAGCGTTGTATTCTAGCATTAATGTAAACCTACACTGAGAAAAAGAATTTGTTGAAGGAACAAAATATTTAGCCCGATACGTTCAACTGAAACATTAGTTGGTTTAACCGAACATTAGTTGAATTAAAAGGGGTACAGTTCATTCATGTCAACCATCAAAATTTTTTAATCAAGAATTAGTTAATTCAACTAATGTTCAGTTAAACCAACTAATGTTTTACGTTGAACGTATCGGACTAAATACTTTGTTTTTTCAACAATTGTTTTTTCTCAGTGTACGAAATATAATTCCACAAAGAATTAATCACGCACATATATAACTGCGTTTGACTCTTAATAAGCCCGTCTCTTTACTATAATTTTTTATTTTATATAAGAGAGTCGAATACTACACTCATTTATATTTAAAATGCGTCAAGATTAGCATATTATTCATACTCGCGTGCCTTTCTTCTTTCGGCGAATTTCAAAATAATCGCGGGATAACTACTCTTATCACTGCTGCGCCTGATTTTTGCAGTAGTGCATTTCAGATGAGGCAAATTAGAGTCGCGTCAAATTTCACGAGCAGCGGTGAACGATAACGCACGTCTGAGATGAGAATTATCGTAATAATCCGTATTAATAGTATCGCAATGAACGTGTGGCTTTAGCGTTTACTGTATTCCAAGTACGACGTCGCAAGTGGTTCGTTATTGAGGTTCCCTGCAAAATCCGACGTATCTGACGTCCGTGCGACGTGACAACACGCGGACTCCGAACATCGGATGCAGTTTCCTGACGAAGATAGACTGCGCGGCGCGAGGGCCGAACCGAGGAACGAGCGTCGTCTTCGGTATTCTCGTCCTCGAGCCGCGAGCGATACGTCACGCGGTCTGTCTCTGTCAAGGCAAGTCGATCGCGGAAACGCTATTATCGTCGTCGTACAGGCGTTAGAATCGCGGCATAATGAAACGTAAGAATAAGACAAGTGGGGAAATGATCTACAAGGCGTTGCACTCTAAAGACAGCTACGATATATTGTTTAATACACGGGAAAATTTTTGCGAGCAAAACTCTGATTTAGTAAAAGATAAGATGAAAGTTTACACAGATAACATATAGACGTTTAAATCATAGCCATTTAAAAAATGTTATTATATATATTTCATTATATTCTCTATAATTATCGAAAAATACAGCAGATAAAGCCATTTGAACAAACATCGATAATTTTGATAACGTTAATTGTTGATTCCTTTTACATAATTATATTGGTTATAAGAGAAACAGATCAATTACAAGATCTGTGATATAAATCATCGGATATTTACTTCCGGCAAATAATTCTTCGGACTGTAATTATTAACACTTCGTCTCTGCCATAATCGCGCGCGTTATAATCCGCATTTTAAAAAGTACAATAGACGCGTGTTCGACGTAGAAAATCAATCTAACGAATCCGTTCGAAATGTCAGAGCTAATCGAATTAGTTTGAAACGGAAACTGATTCTAATCAAAGCTTCGGACAGTGAAGTACATTGAAGCCAGTCGGGATTTGATCACAGAGCGCGTGCCACTGTTATCACTTGCACTTTACGTCAACGTGTACGATAGAACAATGGTGTTTCAAGTCTCTGCCGCGAATTCGACTAATCAAAGTAGTAGGGCGGAATGAGAAAGCCGTCAAGGGCATGCGGATACTGGTATGGAAGAAAATTTCACCCCGAAGTGCACTTGCACGCGGTGCTTAGAATCTATTATTGGATCATTGTCAGTCAAGAAACTTAAATAACAAACAGAAAGTCTTCATACATACGACACACGTCGAGCGAGACAGGTCTATAAAAAGTGTAGAGAAGAAGTGTTTTCTTTTGTTGAAAAAACTTCTTTTCTCTTTCAGACTAATAATCAGAGCTTTCACTTCTCTTTTTTCTTTAATCGTGCTATGCAAAAATGAGTTGAACCCTTTCTTTACCACAACAGTAACATTTTTTAATAAATTTAATCTAAAGTTTCACGTTATCGAGCCAGCTATCATGTATAATGGCCATTTCTACCAATGCAGATTAACTTTAATCTCAGTTTAATTCACTCTTCATCTTTTTCTAGTTCTAAGAATTAGAAAAAGATAAAGAGTAAGTTAAACTGAGATTAAAGTTAATCTGCATTGGTAGAAATGGCCATAATTCATTTTTTTCTAAATTTTGTAGATTAACCTTGTGACAAATAATGTCACCTTTTCTCATAATATTAACAAGGGATATAAATATAGATTAAATGTTTCAATAAGAAAGCTCATGACGAGAGAAAGAAAAAAAAAGGAGAAAGAAGACCGGCACGACGGGATTAACTCATTTTTGCATAACGTTATCCAAGTGGTCGTCCTCAATCAATTTAGCACGGAATTCGTCGGAATGAGCCCACCTCGGAACTACGTCACTACGACTGCCGTTTCTGCCGTTGCTGAAGTGAAATCCGCGAGAGAATACGTCGGATGCTCGAATAGTTAAGGCCTCCTCGGCGCAATTCTCGTCGGAGTGGGCCGTTCGATCGCTCTAGATTTCCTCGGGACCGTCATGCTTTACTTTTACTCGCTCACTCGATGACGCTCCTCACCCGATCATCTGCTCGACTCCCTCATCCGTAAACGTGCTCCGAAAACGACCTGCCGCTTATACCTCCCCCTACGTGTTTCCCTCCCTCTCCCTCCCTCTCTCTCTCTCTCTCTCATCAATTTCTCGACGCACGTGAGGTATTTTCGTCCGCCCGTATTTGCGGCTCGCGGGACACGCACTCTCGCAAACTTGCCTTCTTCTTGACAACACGCGCCCGTACATTCACGCGCGCGCATTTTGTGTCGCACCTTTCCCGTGACGTTCTCCTTAAACTCCATTCGCCACCCTTTTCCTTCCGTCGCGAGCTCGCGCTCTCGTACAGCTATCGTACAGCTGAGTGCTAATAAACGCAGCTGATTTCCTTCTCCCGGCCTCACTCCCTCTCCGCGACACGTTTCGAGACCCGGGTGTCGACGACTCCGCGGTGCATCGCGACGACGGAAGCCGCGAGCGAAACGACGCGAGTTGCTCGCCTTCCTCGGCGTCTCCTCGCGGCTCCAAGCACGTCGCTCGCGCGGTACGCGTTGCACTGTTCACTGTCACGTGTGTCGCGGCACGTCGCGGCGCGTCGCGTCGCGTCGCGGCACGCGCGTGGACCACCGTGCCAAAAGCGTACGTCCCGAGATCGCTTTTTCCACTCTCTTTCTCTCCCTCTCTCCCCCACCCCCTCTCTCTATCTCTATCTCTCTCTCTCCCTCGATCTCTGGCCAAGCTTTTCCGTTGCCGCGAGGAGGAAGCCGAACTATTTCGAACGCGCGTGCACGTCACGGCTTAACGAACGCACGGGACCAGCCGCGAGATTCGAAAGCGGCTGCCAAGAGTTTTCGGGGCCGCGCAAGGTCGCCGCGCCGATTTATAATCGCGACTGTCGGAAACGCTCGCACGAACGTGACGTGCACGCGCCGCGCCGTAGCGCGAGCTGTCAGAGCGCGCGTGTTTTCACGTGTCTCCACTATTGTCCCCGAACGGTGCGCGGCGACGCGCGCTCCGCGGAGAGGCGAGGGAGACGGAGAGAGAGAGAGAGAGAGAGTCCGTCGTCATTTCACGCGTCGTGACAGCTCCGCCAAAACGCGAACAGCGTGCGCGGACCAAACCGATCGGATGGATCGGCGTCGATCGCGAATCGCCGTATCGAAACATCATCCGATCCGAAGATCCGAGGGTACGGCCTAGCGCGGTGCTTATCGCGCCTCGCGACGTGGTTTTCCGCGTGACGCGATTTTTCTCCCCGCGAGCCCTTCGCTCGCTCTCCTCTCACAATTCGACCCTTCTATCTCTCGACGTTTCTATTTCTCTCTCTCTGTTCGTCTGTCTTTCCCGTCTGTCCCGCCACGGGCTCGTCAGGCTCGTGACAGGCAGCGGTGATATAGCGGTCGTATGCGACGGAACGTCAGTGGCAACGGTGGTTAACGAACACGGCAAATGTAACGTGGACGTCGACGGACGACGTTACGACGACGAAGGATGAGAACGTTGCTCGCACCCTCTTCGGGGCGCGAATGCATCTATTTTTTTTTCCCTCCGTTTTCCCCTCTCTTGGTCCATTCGACGTTCGCCACGACGGGATCGCACGCGTCACAGAAACCGTCAGGATGTCAAAACGATCGTCGTCCGCCCCCCGTGACGACGGCACGACGATGATGACGACGGCGACAATGATGACGACGACGACGACGGCGGTAACGACGATGAAAATAATTATCCGCGCACTGGGCCACGTTCTCTCGTGAAATCGTAAAACACCGCGTTTAAATATTTACCTTGCTACATGTAAAACGAATAGAGGAGCCTGCCTGAATCGAACGAAGGAAGGCTCGAACCGGCCCACTGTGACGTCGCCGGCCTACTGTCAGCTCAGCGCTCGCTCGGCCCCGCGGTCAACTAACCTACCGTGTTCGCCGCGCAGACCGTGCCGACAAAATAAATCGATTCTGCGCGGCCGAGCGCCGTGAGCGCCGCGCGATAAATCCGTGCGTTCGCCGACGCGATTTTCGGCGTCGCTCGCGCCTCACCGCGCGTACGCGATCGTCTTTCGACGTTCGTACAGTCGCTCGCACGACTCGCGTTGTAGTCAGGTGTGAAACGCTCACGCGCGCACCGCCGCGTACACACGCGCGCGCGCGCTCTCCCACACAAAGCCGCCGCCGCCGCCGCGCGCGTGCGCGCGACCGCGCACGCACACACCCGCCGCGCGACGTAGGAGGACGCGCGAACACGGATACGCACGCACGCACACGGACGCGCGCGCGCACACACACGCAGCAGCAGCAGCGTCGCGCACATTTCCCTCGCGGATCTCGCGATTCGTAGAGCGGCACAGGCGTCGTTGGACCAAAAAAACGCCGTGACTGAAAGTGTGTGTGTGTAAGAGAGAGAGGGGGGAGGGGGTAATGCGAAAGAAGGGTGAAGAGGGGACGCGTAAAAGTATCGCACGCACTGACGTCTTACGCAGCAGCGCGCGGAAGCTAATTATTATTTTTGACGTGGATCACGAGTATGGAACGTAGCTGTTCGTTCGCCTGTCTGACGATGACGGATCGACTCCTTCACGGGTCCGATGTCGATAAAAAAAATCTCATGATGAAATGTCAGATTCCCTATGAAATAGACGCGAGCACTTATGTATGAATCTTGTGTATTTTGAAGACTCTACGTGACACTCCAATCTTAATTGAGAGTGACGTTTCAGATAATAAATTGAGTGCTTTAACTTCTCGTAACAAACTTTTGCGACAAATTGTATAATTGTCTCTATGTGTGGCATAGATGCCTTATCTACCTGCGTCTTTATTTAGAGAGAGCTTGCATATATTACTGTTTAAAAATAAAGAGAGAAAAATATACAAAATATTGCATAACTGATATTTTCGACAAAATTGATATTTTTATGATATTGGCACATGCGCATGTTGCGCCTCTGTTTCATTATCGTTTACATATTAATAAATAAAGTAATAATTAGGATAAGACCGCATATATGTATAAACAATTTGAATCCGAGAGATAGGCCAATGACGGTCATAGCGGATCTTAGTGCTCCAATAATATTAATGTGTGAGTTTTTTTATAAAAATAAATAAAGTAATTTTGATTTTACAGATACATCTTATCGTTAAAGAAATAAACAAGTTTCCTGTATTATATAAGTTCATTTGTTTCCTCTATGAAACTCTACCTTATTAATATAATATTTTATCTCTTAATTGCCGAAGTTTAACAAATCTACTTCAGATTTTTATTCCATGTGTATATACTCCTTCGTTTTATTTCTCGATCACATTTTTTTCATCCTAATTATCTTTTATATTTTATTATGCCTTGTCAACATTACATTGCACTTCTTCTCTACGTCTTATTCTCACAATGCACTGTGTGCATGCATACCTTAAGTTCTACTAAACTCCACAGGGTGATACATGCACGTATAGTCGTCTATCGCGGAGTCTCGCGGCGATGCACTCCGCTTTTATATAGATCCTTAGGTAACGTGAATTGCGCTTGCATCCACGAGAGAAAGAAAAAAAGAAAAGCATGTAATAAGCAATGCGTGTTTTTCAACCTACATTTGGTGGAGTATCATCTCGCGTTAGCCCGAACATCTGCAGACAATTGATCCGAAAACAGCCAGCAAAAATCTATATATGTTTGTATACTTATTTCATCTACCTTTTTCTATAAAGATAACGAGGAAGTCTTATGCCCATTTCCACCAACGTGGATTAATTTTAAATAAACTCGGTTTAATTTGCTCTTTATCCTTTTCTAGTTCTAAGAATTAGAAAAAGATAAAGAGCAAATTAAACCGAGTTTAAAGTTAATCCACGTTGGTGGAAATGGGCATATATCAATTTATTTTAATGAAATATTTCAGATAAAGCTATCTTGTAAATTTGAATGATTTATGCAATTTTGATAACAATAATAAATATTCTTGTAGTTCTTGTAAAATTTTTAAGAATTTTTTATTAAGATACCTATTGAAAAGAGCACACTGCACGTCGAAACATGTATATTCCTGGCGGGCATGCTTATGAAGAAAAGAGACTTCGTGATCTTTATCGAGCGATCGTTACTCATAAATTATTATTATTAGCAAATCGATGATTTACAATCGATGAATAGATATAGGAACGCGCAGACCGAGGTTTTAATGAGAAAAAAAAAACAAAGCGGCGCAGTTCGGTATTTTCCATCTTACATGCAACTTATAATTAATAATATCACGAAATGGTTAACACTTTTCGTGATTTATCGTTTTCCATTTTCCATAATTACCATGTACTATTCCGCAACATTGCCAACAATTATCAATATAAAATATCCTGGCGATAAAGTCTTAAGCAATCTTTCAATCATCGAGCGAGTTTTAAAACCTAGGACATAATTAACTAAATTTTCTAGTAAAACATATTTATATATTAGCACGCAAATGTGGCTTAATCATACCTTGCAACTCACGTAGGAGAAGAAAGAGGTAATTAAAATTATCAGTAAAAAAATTAGTTGTTGATCAAACTATACTTTTGATCCCTTTGAAAAAGACCGATCTTTTCACTTAAGGATTGAGAAAAGAAATAAAGGGACGAAAGGGCCCAGCTAGTGGTTGCACTTGCTTTCGGACACCTGTGGTCCTGCGTGTCAAACGCGATTATAGTCTGCGTCGTACGTCGTGTGTATATGCATCGATCCGACGCGACAACGCGTCCATTGTTTTTTTGCATCCTTTTTTTCATAACCGTGCGGTTACGCTGAATTGCGCGTCTACGCGTTCTTAGGTAACGCATGGAGCGCGTGTTGCGTGAACGGAATTGCTCTCCCTCTCCTCCCTCCCTCCCTCTCCCCCGCTCATTCTCTCTCTCTCTCTCTCTCTCTCTCTCTCTCTCTCTCACTCTCTCACTAGCCTGTCGTTTTATTTTTACTTTGCACGACTGTGCTAGCGCCGACCGACTAGCGTATCGGACGCTCGTGACGTCGCCCGAAAGTGCATCCTCGCGCGTGTTGTTAGGTAACCCCGAGATAGCGACGCATCAGTCAGATCTCCTCGGTACAGCGACGATTGCAGAACGTAATCGTTGGATCACGATCTAGGCTCGCGTTCTCATCTCGCGTTTGTTATTCAGGAATTTACGTAAACCTTTAATGCACGCGTCACAATCGTTGCCTCTGCATAGGAATACATGTGCGAAGATATATAAGGATTGTAATACAAAGTAATAACATTGTATTATTATTAGGGATAGGCACTTTTTATGCTTTGAGCGTAATAGGATAATGTGTCAAAAATTGTTTTTAAGCTCTAATTTTAATAGTTGTGCATAGACTATGCAATCTGTCAATACTAAGTGTGTACTATGCACAACTATTAAAATTAGAGCTTAAGAACAATTTTTGACACATTATGCTATTATGCTCAAAGCATAAAGTGCCTATCCCTAATTATTATACATATTAAAAGAAATCGGATAAGAGATTAAAATAGTTATGCGTTGCGCCATAAATATTGCGCTTTAAATGACTAAATGTGCAGTTAATTCTGAGTTTTGTTTGAATATCGCGGAAATGAGAGAGACGCGGAAATATATACCGCAACTGCATTAGTAGCTAAATATGCGCGGAGTGAATACAAATCCAAACGCGCTCGCAAAATGTCTTGCGGCTTCCGAGCCAAATTTCGCCGTTTTGCCTTTCACGGTCACGATTTTAGTCTTTTTGCAACGCGGAAATTTCTTACCTCGCCGTTTTCATAAAAACGTTACGTATCGCTTCGTTTACGCGGCGCGTTGTATTTACGCGGGTGTTCATCTCTTGCAAAGAAATATTCGTTGCTACGAGAATGCGTTATTAACCGCTAAAACTGTTACGGATTTAAGGCACATGGAATATACAGTGCGAGAGAAGAATATAAAATAAAGATTTATATAATTTTATAATCTCACTCGTGATAATTCACTCATTGCATTTTATGAACATTGACTGTGCAACAAAAATTGCGAATAAAAATAATGATAAATAAAAAATATTTTGCAGTATCAACGTATTTTTTCCAATTAGTCAGCTCGCAAGCAATTATGTATACGCGTTCACAATATTTTAATTATATGCAGGGCCAAGATCTTTGCCCCGCAAAGAAAACAATATTCGTTCTTCGAGTAGCGACTGCGTATAATTCGCAGCGAATCGCATCGATCGCACGCCTTAAGAAACTTAAAATTATCCCAGTAACCTATTTATAATGCTCTGAATTGATATCGGGACCACACTGTGACGATAAATCGAGAAGGATCCACATATATGCTGATACGAAACAGTATCTGCGCGAATTAACTGTTTCACTTCATATTGTTATCTAGACATATGATAATGTGCACAATCTAAATAAATGTGCACAATCTAAATTTATATATATATTTATATAAAAATAGATGTATATTAATTATATTCATAATATCATTAATAGCTTTATCATTGCCAAACTATACTAAAAATCGCTTTCTTACAACGCAATATTTTGGATACTAAATTAAAAGAAGTGACAATTGTCTCAATATCAAGCTATATCTAGCAATAATTTTTCAAGAATAAACAGAATCATAAATTAATAGAATTATACAGAAATGTATTCAATGTGTAAAATAAAAATAATGTGAAAAGAAGCTTGCCACAAAATTTTTATTCAACAGGAAATTTTATCAAAAAGATTATTAATTTTATCAAAAAGATTATTATTAAGATTATAAAAATACGTGACTTTGAGAACATTTTCTCGAATATGTATTATAAAAGGGTTATAAAACCATTGCGATGAAAATAGAACGTATCTGTTAAGCAGATATCGACGCATGTCGTGCTAAATACGTTTATTCTTTATTTAATAATTAAACAAACAACTTTTAAGCATAGGAGACGTAATTATTCCGTTATTATGACAACTGAAAAATGAAATGTTAATCTGAGACCTCAGATAACCGGTCGAAAAATAGAATGCGTAATGAGCACCTTGCGATACTTTATAATGCACGCCTTTATCACGTAGTCTAGATACGTATTATTGAATAAAATTCGTTCCATTGGCGAAACAAATTAGATTGCAAATCAAATAATCGGTTGTGTGTGTATCGCTGTATAATTTAATAATATAAAAGTTTAACGAAGAGTACGGGTCAAGTACATGTTCAATCGAATAAATGCAACGCATACTTAAAGCATTTCATATTTCGCACGAAATGTATTTATTTATATACCACATATATTTAATTTTTTAATGTTGATATTTTATTTTGCACATTGTTATCATTTTAAAAATTCATTGCAATCAGCGCAGAATTCGAAGTAATATTGTCTAAAGAATTTGCATAGCTTGATAAAAAGCAGCTTTAAATTGGATAGCCAGCGTAATCTAGATTATTCTAATATAGTAAAACAAATTTGAGTTAATTAGTTCATTAGTGGGACAAACTAAAAGCATTGAATATCTATTTCGAAATATAATAGACTCAATTACGTAAATTAAACAATCGAAAAGGACTGTACCGTCAGTTTCTAAAATTTGTCGGACATTTTAGATGCACACGCATATAAACAGATCTATCAGAATATCTGTAAAAATATACGACTGTTACGCACCAGCACAATGCAGATACATTATTTTTCTCGTTGCTCAATGATCATAAATTATCTTACTCGATAATAATAGACGCATTGCGTAACAATATTCATTATACTGCGAATGATAGCCGCTTCATGGAACGCAACTTCGTCGGTGTAACCGATTATTCCTGCGTGTTCGCGTCTTTCATTATATTACAAAGTATACAGTCAAGATGGTTTTGCCCGAGCCGGTCGTGTTCCAAGTTTTTTCGTCGCGTGGTAGCGTTTCGATGCGCTCGATCGATACTGGATTTCAAGAAACAGCAGGAACTTTTCCGCTTTACAAGCCGTGTAATCAGAGCTCGACACGCTATATACATAAGTAATACATCTTGCCGTATATAGAAACCTTTTTTCTTCTCAGTAGTATGCATCGGTGGAGCAAACTTGTTATGCCTTATAATCCCTGTCACATTTTTCCATCCTCAAAGTGCCACGCGGTCTTCAGTTTTAAAAGTGGTTTAAAGTCATTCGTATTAATATTGAGATAATGCCCTCTTGCCAATAATATCGACGGGATTAACATGTTAAACAAGTTAAATTGCACGATTTCTCTAGACGAAAAGTGAAGAAGAGGCGAGAGGTCGGTATACGCAATCATAAAAGTGTTTGATGCGCCCGGGATCAGAATTAATTGGAACAACAATGTTTTTAAATATAAACGCCAAATCGCATTTGCTGATTTATCGGGGAATATTACTTCGAAAATACAAGCGGCGGAATTCAACGGGGGTTAGGCGGGGAGAGAGGGGAAAATGTTTTCGAGCAGCCCGAATCATCGGTGCGATGGATCTCAATTAAAAGTCCACAATTTGTTTTGGGGGCGCGAAAACATTTTGTTGGGAAACGCTGAAATAAAAGCCCGCGCATGTGCAGCCGTCTCGTCGACATGAAGTCACGCTAATTAATGGTAGCGCGTTCGGTATTGTATAATTCTGTTTACGATGGACGAGAGAGGCCGCGCGGTATCGGCGTGCACGCATACACACGTACGTCATATGGCGTCGCCCATGCCAATTTCTACGGAGCGATTGTTTAAGTTCCATTTATCGAAATGTAACACCCGAATGAATGCGCCAGCGTCGAAAACGCTTTTTAATGCGATGGATAATCCGGCCTTGTCGCCGCCGTTCGTCGCCCGATAAACGCGCTATCATCAATCAGTGACACCGAGCGGACTATTAATTGCGCCGTCAAACTCGAGTATTATACATATGGACGTGCTGTTTTACTCCCTTAGCGTGTTGATGCGATGATATCTTAATATCTTGTACGAAAAAACGTAACTATCACTTTGCGATCTTGATGAGCTTCGCTATATAAATATAGATATATTATAACTCGCGCCAAATAGGAGATACGAATTTTTTTATACATTTAACGCAGATTTAAAAACTCGAATAGCTCTTTTAAACTAATGCGCGAATTGGAAAATTGTTAAGAATAACCTAACGGACAAGGGTAATTAATTATATGTAGAGCTTGCGTTTATTATGAAGCAGTTCGAAGTAAGAGCGTGCATTTTTTATACGAGTTTTAATCGTTAAAACATTACTATCGCTAAAACGGTATACCAATATGGATAATTAATTGCGAACAAAATCGTATAAGAGACATTTTCATTAGTGAAGAAATGTGGAAGTGAAGAAATAACTGAAAAAATTCTACACGAAATGAATAGATCGAATCGAGATTCGAGAATCCTGAAATTTTAGCGATGACACGCGGCCAAAAACAGATATCTTCTCGATGTTCTTTTCTCTGTTTGCAGTTTCCAAGCAACGCGTACATGTATCTGGTGTAGCGCAAAGCATCACATTGGCCTCCAATCAAGCGTTAAGAGGAGGCCGCCGCCGACACCGTCGGACGTCGTGGCGTAGAATTTGCAACTATGCTAATAAGAGGCGACCCGAACGGACAGCTAATGGCCGCCGGAGAGAAAAAGGACGAGAGCCGGAAGCGCACAATGAATTCGTGAGGTCGCGGCGACGTAGAGCTAGGAGGTGGAGAAGGAGGAGGAGGAGGAGGAGGAGGAGAAGACGAGGGCCGAGGACGAAAGGGCGCGGAAGGGACAGCAGGGGGAGAAGGAGAGGAGGAGGATGGAAGAGGATAGAGAAGGATGAGGAGGATGAGGAGGGCGACCACGGATCAATCGTAGCCTTCCGTATTCCCTGCCGCCCCTCGGTCGACTTTCGTGTCCCCTTCCCCTTCGACTACTACAGCCGACTTGCACCCCTTGCAGCTCGCCTCCTCCTTTCGTGCCCTCCACCACCGTCCCCGTTATCCCTCGGTCGCCCTTACCCTCCCCTTCCTCCCCCCCCCGCACCATCCCGCGACTCGCACGAGGCCCTCAACCCTCGACCGCCGTCGCGTACTTGCACCGTCGACGTGCACGCGTCGTTACGCAGGCCCAGACCCACCGACCAGACATCAGACTCTCTTCTCTCCTCGCCTCCTTTTCCTTCCTCGTCCCTCTTCTCCTCGCCCTCGTTCATCTTCGCATCTCACTCTCTATTTCTCGCGTGCAGCATTTTCGCCCTCTCTGTTTTCCTCTCCCTCTCCCCCCCTCTCTCTCTCTCTTTCTCTCTCGCTCTTTCTCTTTGCCTCTTGCCGCTTTCCCAGCCGCCGCATCGCGGCGTCGGAGGGCGAAGCTCGCGCGGCACAGAGTAGGTCAGTGGCGTGAATGATCATCAGCATTTGCGCGAACGGGCGGATGAGCGGGCGGGTGAGCGGAGCGCGCCCGCGTGCGCACCCGCGCGCACGTAGGTATATGTGTATATGTGCGTGTGCTCATTCGTCCGTACGCAGCCGACGCGACGCGACACGACGTTTGCACCCCTCTCCCCCCACCCCTCCGACGTGGATTCACGCCCCTGTGCGACTCTCATCCGCGTTCACGCAACTTTGCTTCAACGATTGCATCGCGGAGACTTTCCGAGAACAAACACTCGAGGAAGTAAATTGCGATTTTCCTTTCTTTTTTTCTTTAATCTGCCATATAAGGCACACGATGCATCAAACGTATAAAATTTCTCAGAATCAACTTCATCATGTTTTGAGATTTTTATGTTAAAGAATGGCAGAAGAGGTAAGGGATAAAACGGAAAAAGCCTCCTGTAAAGTTGCATCTTTCGATCATGCTATGTTTACGACTCTACTTCATTTACATTGACGATTTTCGAATAACTGTCGGCGTGAAGTCAAGATTCTTAGAAATTGACTAATTGCGTCTATGTTAAAAGATGCAATTTCTTAGTAACACGTGATCCCGTTAATCTCGCACTCACGCGAGCTCGCTTTATCAAGATGCGCTGCTTGAAAATTAGTTACTGCGTTAAGATGGGATCTCCCCTGGAACATTTGAACAATCTCGCACCCACGCGTATCCGTTTCCTCGATTTACGTTGGTGTTTCCAGGAATTTTCTAATTACGTCTGTATTGAACTTATAGGGCTATTCGATACCATTAATTTACGCCTAAACTTGTTCTCTCACACAACTTTCGCAAATGTTCTATACGTTACTTTTGAATTTCGCTTAAACATCGTAAATTTTCGAACTGTAGGTATCTGTAATAAAATATAATTTTCAAGGTTTCAATTTCAATTGCGTTTAATTTTTATTAAAATTTTATCGAAGATATTAGGAACTTTCAATTCTTTGCGTTAAAATGTAATTCTGATGAATTTTCTAGAATTCTCACACTGTTAAAAAGGCGCATGTTGTCGGTATTTCGATATCGAGGATATATCGAATACGAAAGCAGTCGAAAGAGATCCAGGAAGTATCGTAAAATTTCGATAGTTCTTGCCGTGGTGTTATCTAACGCGCGGCGCGGCGTATCCGAGCGAAGGATGTGTGCGCGGAATTGCACTGCGAATTGGACGAGTTTCACGGTCCCGACCTTGAAGCGGTTTAACTAGTTTTCGCAACTTCTTGTTCCGCTTGCGCTTTGCGAGAATTATTTTTGTTGCCTTGCTGCCGCGTGTCCGCTTGCCGATCATAAAATACATCGATCGTGAACGCACGACTTTTTTGCGGCTAATTCGCAATGGCGAGATCGGATTAGCCTCGGTCGTGACGAAGGCGAAAAAATCGCTCCCTCAATGCAGTTACGCCGGTCCATTACATAAGAATACTTCACGGTGAACGCACAAATTAAATACATGCTTATATTGAAAGTTAAGTTTAACTCGCAGAAAGATTCTAAGGTACTTTTGCAAATGGTATTGTTCGCAATTTTCCAAACAAACTTTTAGAAAGAAGCGAGTAATTCAATATAGAAAAATATAAAAATTTGAAGACTCCATAGATTCGCAAAAAAGTAAAATAATTTGAGAAATTTGAAATGATTTGCACAAACTCTCAGAATACTTCAGGTCTATTCGCTATTATTAGCACACCGTAAAAACCGAACGTATTAACATGAAGGATTATAACGCGCGTAACGTGGAAGATTACATATTATGTAATCAGAGAATAAATTCAGGATAGTTTCTTTTCATGGGCTGTTGAAGATTATAATCGAAATTGGCAGAGGTACTTCTTCTTTTTCTTCTTTCTGAAGCCCCTATGGCGGCACCGTCAAGTCAGCCGGCGCTTGGTTTATGGGGACCGAAGTCTACGTAGACGTCCCACCATCCAACCTTACCCAACCTCCCTCTGTCCCAACCTTTCCTAGCTCTAGCCTAGCTTAGAGCCGTGTAGAAGTGCACTCCACCACACCACACGGACGTCTGCCTAGTATTGATCCTCGGCTCAGCTACTGGCTACCTTCACCCACTAATAATTCTTGTCAGTCTCCTACAGGCGTGGCGATTCAGGCCCACCGACCGATCTGTACCCTTCTTTCGTATCCCGAGATATTCATAAAAAAAATCTCAAGTTACGCTACAACAGTAGCGAGATATTTTTTATTACTCGCATAATTATACTATATCTTCGCTAGCATTAGAACTACTCCTTTGGAATTCAAATGACGCAATAGATTCTTCTCTGTTTCTACGTATTAATTTGTTTTAACGTATTTAACGTGTTGTATGTCAAATGGCGCCAGATCGATTCAACGGTAGAGCAAAACTCGCTTGGCACGCGTCCGCCCCCGATTCTCTCGTTTCTCGCGAAGCGTGACATGCTTTTGAAACGTTCACGGTCGTAAAAAAAAAGACTATAAAAAAGGCCGTCTTTGTCCCGTCAGAATGCGTTTTCCGCGCTAATTAGTAAGCGCTCTCGTCTTGCAGGAACGTCGCGTAGTCTTCACGAGTTATCTATGAACGCTAGATTACGGCTCTCAAGCTTGAGTATATCAAAACTGCGAAATCCATTTTCGATACATGGATTTCGACGCGGAAACTTAATATCAAAAGTAACGATGGCATGGAGATAACGCATGTATCTACGCTTGTAATAGTCATTAGACAACGTCAATGTCGTTGATGTCGATAGACGTCGCGTTCCTTAATAACGTGTCCTATCGCGATACAGGGACTCAAGATTTTACGTCACGAAAATATGTGATATATTATAGTATATACATATATGTTTCTCAGTAATAAACGGAGCCAAACTATTCGCTCCGTATCCCTGTAGAACTTTGCATTTTCTTCGTTTTTCTGCCTTCTCTTTTTATTCTAGCTACGTCTCTTTCTAGTAGTACACGCAGACAGACACACACCCACACACACTTATACACATTTCATTCCGTTTCTAGTTCGTTCTTTTTTAGTCCTATTCTTTGGATAACGGCATGCGATTCGACGATTCGCGTTCATCCAGTTTTACGTTTTATTATCTCGTTCGTTGAAAACGCACATCGGATTTTCCGCTCCTTTTGTTAGGTTTTCGTCCGTTTGGTCGATGAACCTTCTTGCCCTTTCCCGCTGCGTTTCATGTCTCTGTACAAACGTTAGTCTCGATACAATGGCATCGCGCTGAATGTTCCGGTGAGATGTGTTCTTACGTCGTGTATTATGTATCAGACAGCTATTCGGTAAATAACACGAACCAGACACGCGTATGGGAGGTGCGTGTGTAAATTGTTGAAATTATACCATCTAATATATATACATACAATGTAAGCTTCACACAAATTGAGTTCTGTAATGAGAGAACGACTCGGATAGTTTTAACGGTGTAATGATTCTACAATGACATAAAATTCATTGTTCCCTTTAACCGTCGTACAGTTTACGCGCAACACGATGGGTTTCAGTTTTCCCAGGATAAGGTATACTCTTTTACTCCCTTTTTCAGTCCCATCAAGAATAATAAAGCTTTCCCGATAACTCGGTTTTGATGCTTTTTGTGCAGTGATTACGATACGGGACCCGCGTCGAGTGTCTGCGAAACGGATCCGCTCGCATGCAGTGATTGTATGCACATGCGGCTGCTTATCGCTCACAATACAACTACGTCGCCGCAACCGAAAGAGAGACGGAGACGGCGAGAGAGAGAACAACAGAAAGGGAGAAAGAGAGAAGGGGGAGCGGGAGAGAGAGACACATAGAGAGGGAAAGGGATACGTATATGTACGGAACACGTGCGCACACATACATGCACACGTTCGCTGCACCGTGGTGCACCGTCGAGAGGGAGTACAAACGGCTGAAAGCGAAACGTAAACAAACAGGTAGCTCTTTATCCAAACCAAATAGCGGGGGAGTAAAATTGCGGCACGCTGCCGTTGGAAGCCCGAGCGAGCGAGCGAGCGAGCGTGGAAACTTTCTTTCCTTTGTTTCCCATTATATTTCCGCATTACTTTTTTAACGCGCCGTTAAATACCCGAGCTGCCACGAGCTCGCGGGTAGTTTTGGGCGAAAAAAAAAGAGAAGGACGCACCATTTTTCTTCGTCGACAGCGCCGCGAATCTTTTCCGCATAAACGCATTTATACGTTTATTTATTGCATTCCGTTTACTTATCTTGTCTCCTCATTAATCTCTCGCATTGTTTCCTCGCTAATGGCGTATTATACTCCTTACTGTATTAAAATTGGCTTGAAAAGTAAAAGTAAAGGGAATATATTTGTTTATTATATAACAATTTCAGCCGCGTAAAATGCAAAACGACACAAGCTCTTTTAATATCAAATGAGTTGTAAATCATTAAAAAGTTTTGCTTAGAATAAAACTTAATATTACACCTAATCACAACTCTTTTTTTATTACCTCCATATGAAAAACTTTTGTATAAACTGATACAAAAAATGTTATTATCTCAAAAACTTTAATTGATAAGTCTTTTTGTATTTCATTTTGTATTTTAATTGCTTCAAGTTCTCTTTTGTTTAAGTATCTACGGTATGATTTATAGCAAAAATAATGAGAATGAAAAGATTGACGGGAAGTGGCAAGAATACCGACGTTTCTTACCACCGTTGCCGAGATGATCGCGCAAGAAGAAGCATCGATTATACCTAGAACAAAGTCTCATCGAACTACAAAGGAAACTGGTCCTGTCTCTGTGGTCGGTTATCTGCGTGGCCGCCGCGCTAAGGAGCTGAGGTCGTGGAACGAACGATGCGTATCTACCTACTCGCGAAAGGGTAAATGAGTAGGCTACGGACAGTTATGAATCATCGCACGAAACGAATTTCACAGTCGACGTAAACGCTAAAGAAATCAGTCGTTCAAAAATGTTGCTCTGTAAGTAAATTGTTTCGAACATAAATCCAAGCTGAATAGATAATAGAGAAGCAAAACGCTTCCGAGTTTACGCTAAACTTGTCAATGCGTATTAATATATACTCTTGTCCTACTTTAGCTTGCACATTTCCGTTCGCAAAAAATTGGGTTTTTATATTTTCACAATTTCTCTAAATTATCAATGTAATGTGTGTAGAACGTTTGAAGTACCGGTAATTGAAGTCGTCGGGGCGTAATTGACGTTAATATGTAATAAGTATAAAATTCACGGCTGTACATTCACGCGTTTGTACTTGAGAAATATTAGTCCTTGACGAACCAAAGGGAAACGGTCGAATTGCAAAAATCGTTTTCTCGCTGTGCGCCACTGAACCGGCACTGATGGCTGTACGTGATCAACTAGCGCAAAGCCGATAATATGTACAATTGTCTAACACCACGCGTTGTCATATCACATAAAATGTCTCGTTGATAATAACGGACGATATTTATATCGATAAATTAAATTGCAGTGCGTTTGGGTATGTATTAATACATTTTCAATCCTACATATATAATAATATAGAGGCGTTATGTATCACAGAAAAAAAGAACATTCTTATATATTTCAAAAATATCTTTATTTTTGACATGTAAATCTTAAAATGAGATTTTATAGCGTTAAACGAAGAAATATTACTTGCATCAAAACATTTTATATAATTCAATATAAAGAAAATTATAATCTTATTATTTAAAAATAATTTTTATTAATGTGGAAAGCAAAAAATATTGCATAGAGAATAACAGTACTTTCAAACCAAGAATATTCATATTATAAAGATAATACAGTTTAATCTTATTATTGTATTCTTTATGTAACAATTACAATATTCAAATTAATTTATAATATTCTTGAAATACAAGAATATAAAATTCTTCTAAGAAAATAATATTTTCTTGCTTATATATGAAACAATGATAGTGTTAATTTAAATATATTCGTCTTGATCGAAGACTTTTTTTTTCTCTGTGATATATACATAAAATATATAAATATGTCTAAATTGATTTTTAATACTCTTCCTTTTCCGAGAATTGTTATATATTACAAAATGTCGTTAAATCTCGCGGACAAATATTTTTAAACATCTTCCCTACTGAAAATAAGATAGATACACTGTATTGATAAATCTGTGCTCGTACTTTCATGACGCGGCAAGGATTGATTGCGCTTTCGATTATACTTAAAGAAAGACCGAAGACGGATCGGAATCGTTACGCAAGATTCGCTCGAACATGGGTGGTCGTCGTTTCCTCGCACGTCGCACATTCAACGACGTCTTTTATCCGCGCCCTGGACAATTATATTCTCTCTCGTTTAATCTCGCGGTCGCGCATCCATCCACATCGAGCTGTTCATCACGATTCGCGATGGGCTTTCAGCATCTTTGTAAAAAAAAACCAATCAATCGCTCGAACCATAAAAATTATTTCTTAACTAGTCTCATAAGAGAAGGCATAAACACATAAAACTAAATATAATTGATTAAGTAAATACAGAACAATATATATTTGATTCATTTTGGAACATCCTGTACAACGATAGAGCTCCCATCATTCACGAAGAATCTCCAGGTTTTCCGGGTTTCGCGCCACCTGCGAGAAGGTTCATCGTGCGCGTGGCCGATCTGTCCCGCAATTTCCTTAACTTTGCGGAACCGCAAAATCGGTCCGGCCGTCTTTTTCGCAATCGATTCGTTGCGGGCGCTCGCGATTCGGTAACCTTCGAGTGGATCGGCCCATTTTCCAGACGGCTAACGTGAACGGATTCGAATCGGTTCCTCCTCACGGAACAGTGTGGCGCGGCACGAATGCTAATGTGGATCAACTACGTAAAATCGCACGAATCGCGTAAGAATCCAACGTCCTCCATCTCGCAATTTATTTTCGATCCAGCCCGGAACGTCGGTTTCGCTGGCATAATTCATAAATAACCGGAAAATGGGAAATTGGCTGCACAATTTGTGCGTTCAATCCTCCATTGAAAGCGTGTGAAGGAGGAACACATATTGTAAAATCTATTATTGCACTTATTCATTATTCTCACGTACTTATTATTGTAATATTTATTCGGTATCGGCGATTTTTGGCAAAACCAATAGCAATATTTATAATAATAATAAAGAATAAGGCTTTTGCAAAAGTTAATATTACTATAAGGTAATGAAAACGATTGTGTAATTAATTGAAATTATTTCAAGTCTCTCGCTACCTCTGTGTTACTGATACAAAGGAACACTGTCAAAAACACTCACTCAGTGTCGAAAGCAAAGTATCGATAGTAACTGTACGTTGTCATTCCTAGCCTTAACCCGCTCGAGTCAGTTCTTGAATCGACACCGAATCGCGCACTTGAACGGATACAATTATGCAGCTATTGGAGTATGAAAATAGTTTCTCCGTTGTCGGTCCTCATGCGGAGCACCTTGAATAATTTGACGCACGACGGGAGTTCTAGTTTTGCGAGAGCGAATACATTTTTTATGCCCTCATTGAGATGACAAACACGAAAATTTGCTAAGAATCATCACGGTTATTATGTTGTAACTAACCTATTCACATAAAATTCAAACGTACAATTTCGAACGTTTTATCTCACTTGATTGTCATAATTCGCAATATTTTCTTGGATTTTTCTCGTATTTATTATTTATAAAACGAGAACGCGCGGAATATATTATTACCATAGAATATATTATTTATGCAAAATATTTATGCAAGTTAATATACTAAATGGTTCGGCTACTGAATAATATTCCCTAAAATCATCTTTCTTTCTCTCTGTTTGAAACTCATCAATACCGTGGAATTGATATTTGTTTATTTATAATATCAATCTTTTTATATTAGCGTTTTAAATAACAAAAAATAAAAGATGGTTTGAAAAAACTAATTAATACAAAGTAACGTAAAATTATTGATGTAAAAGATCTTTTCTTTCTGCCTTTTCCACGAGTAAGCATTGTCGCCCGTGAAGATATTCTATCGTGGAGTAACAAAATAATATATGCCGATATATCAAGAAAGTTTCATTCAAAATAATAGTAAACAATCAATTCTTTTTAGTTTATCCAATGCAAAGTAATACCGTTACACGTGTGACGAGCGGAAGTCAGACGAGGATTCAACAGATTTTATAGAAAATGAGAGGGTGATTCGAGAGGAAGCAACAGCGAGGCTGCAGGCGGCATCGCTAAAGACTACCTAGTTTTTACCATGTTTTAGAACGCAAAAATAGCGTTACGTTGACCTGCACGCAGGATGCCCGACCGCCGCGTGGCCTTTTTGTCCGACTAATAATTATCATCGTCTTAGGTATATCGAAGGAGGCTACAGGCTCGTCAGTGAAGCGGAATCTTTGCCTGTGGCTACTGTGGCTGGAAAGACCGTAAGAGAAAGGGGAAATAAAGAGAGAAAGAACGACACGCTGTTTTAACATAAAACGGTTAATTTTAACGCCTTGAATTGGAAGGCCTCCATCGAAGAAGGAGCTCCTTGAGATGATGAGAAATTAAGATCACATCTAATGGCGTGAGCAATCCCACAATCGTTTTTCAAAATATATTATTCGTGTAAGAAAATAGTATATTCTGTATCAAAAGAATTGGACAGAATTATTTCAAGTAGATATTTTTTGCTTTAAAGGAAAGGTTTAATTAAAATGGATGGTTATTGATAGCTTTAAGTAGCCTTTGCTATGCGATCGTTTATAAATTATATATTAATTCATTATGAATTATTAAATATTCGACTCTTATTAAGCAAGGTACTTTTATTATGCGTTCTACCTTACGCAGATAATAACCAGCATCTATAATGTAATATTGAGATCGCCATCTCTTTTCGTACTTAATCGTTCTCGATGGCTACTCTATCAACTGACGCGGAATAATGCTTCTAAATCCGCTCGATTGAACTCGTCGGCGTCGCGATCACGCAAAAACAGAAGATCCTCTCTGCTCTTCTGTCTTCGACCGGAAGTCATTTCCCGCGTCGAAGGATCGACGTCGCGCCAATCCGACGGTCGTTTTTCCGCGGATACGTGCGGACGTAACGATGTTGATGGCCGCTATGCGAAACAAGCCGCAGACGCATCCGAGCCTATTTCGGTGATTTTTCGAAATAGACGAATCGCGTGCGTTCGCTGGAACGTAGAATCTTGTGAGAATGTCGGGTCCTGTCGTGGTCGAAAGGATACCATAGTTATGATATGGGGTTGCGGATAATAGCGTGGATCGAATCAGGAGATTATAGTTCCTGCGTCTGCGACAATGCGCCCGAGGACACAAGGTGTCTCACGGACGATTTGACGGTAGCATTGTGATGCGAATTAGTTCGCAACGATGAGCAGGAACGGACCAAAGATTTTTGGCGGAAGAAGACTCTGGACCCTCTATCATGACTTTAGTTCTCGAGGGACTGTAATTTTCTATCTCCCCTGAAAATGATTTT
>NJRL01000615.1:47902-59009 GCA_003063815.1 Aphaenogaster rudis | reverse complement strand
AGAGAGAGAGAGAGAGAGAGAGAGAGAGAGAGAGAGAGAGAGAGAAGGAGCGAATGCAAAGCAACCGTCATCGATCTTGCGGGGGTATTTAGCTCGGAGAGACGAGAAGGGGTTAGTTCCGCAAGAAACGGGAGAGGATGAAGCAGAGAGAGGAAGGAGGACACTATTCATCACGGTCCGAGAGTGGTGCAACTGCAACTGCGGCGACGTGGAGTTCGCCGCGCCTCCACGCGCGCACAGCCGCTGTAGTAAGGTGGAAGAAGCAGATTGAGGGATGGAGGGAAGGGATAGGGGCAATAGAGATGGCACAGTACTGGCGGTGTCGTAGCAAGGAGTAAAATAACTGAGATACCGGCTGTATCCTCCTCCTCCTCCTCCTTCTCCTTCTCCTCATGACTGCAGCTAGCTAGGCGGAGCTCGCCGACCAAGCTCTATATAACAGCTGCATTGCATTGGGCACCTAGAGACCCCTCCGCCTGCATTCTTGCGCAATAGAAACGATCTCCGCGTCTTTCGCCCTCTCCGTTTTCCCATCTCTTTTTATCTTTTTGTATACTCTATGTACCTATGTGCAACCCAACCCTGTGACTTATACGCGACTTATACGTAGTGCTCGCAAAAAGGTACACAGTACGGTAGTAGGGCTTTATTCTCAAAGCAGCTTGCGGACTTCATTTTTCTTTAGCGGACACTTAGTTCCAAGTAGCTGGTTGTCATGAATATTTTTCATTCTTGATAATCATACGATGTTCTTTTTATTATTTGTGTATAGTAATTATTGAATGAGAATATTAAATATTAAATGATTTGTTTTGTAGGAAATATTTAATTTTTGTAAGCATTTATCTCTTAATATATCTCTAATTTTAATGAATAGAACAACTCTCTCTTGAGCGGATTTGAAATTGCTTTTTTTCTGAAAGTTTAATTCTTTATTTTTTACGCTTAGGCATTTCTTCATACTTCATATTTTTCATATCTTTTTGATCAAGATTTGTAGCCTTAAAATATTCTTCTAGAGTTTTTAATAGGACAAAATTTATACGGCATTGAAACGGTTTCTGTTCCTTATATGATTAATGAGGAATGAATTTGACATTAATGGACTTTACTAGAAAACCGATCTTCTTTCGAGATTCACTTCTCGTAATCAACTATAATCTTCGTATATTGCCAGTAATAAAATCGCAGATCTATTTCTGTCTCAGATATATCTATAAGTACGTGACCCTGTGCATTCGTCACTCTTCTCGCAGGTCGACGACCGCCTTCCTTCGACTTCCAGCATCCCCATGTGGAATCGCGATCGTTTCACCTTTACCTCTCTACAACCCAGTCGATGTCGTATCTTCCTCTCTTTATCTTCTCCACGAGGAACGAGGATACTTTGTTCATGAGAGAGGAGGTGATTTCCTCGCGCGCGCGCGGGTGTGTGTGTATGTGTGTGTGTGTGTGTGTGTGTGTGTGTGTGTGTGTGTGTGTGTGTGTGTGTGTGTGTGTGTGTTGGTAATTCTCTCTTCCGTCTTCCGTCTTCTATCCCGTCGTTTCCGCGCTCGTTTAACGATCTGGCTCTCGCGTTGCTAGAAATAGAAGCTCCGCCTCCTAGACCAGGAGCCGACGGCTGAATGAGAGAGAAAGAGGTAGGAAGAGAGAGGAAGTATGAGTTAAAGAGGAAGAGAGAAAGAGAGAGGTATCCTCCTCCGCAACGTGGGAGGACGAGACTCCTTGCGAAGCCCTGGGCGTGGTGAGGGAGGAGCTTCCTATACTGTATACGAACTCGTTTATATCCAACAACGACGGCCGGATGCAGCCGACGTCGGCGTCGACGTCGCCGAGATCGTCGGGATCATGACGCAGTTTGCGTTCGCCGAAACCGTGCATCGTTACGTTAATCCTCGACTCATGTGGAATATTTTCCTACAATATATTTTGAGATTATTATTATGCAAAATAATCTAACTGTGGAAGCTGTATTTAAATTTTTTATTGACTATTAGTACCGTCATCATTATCCACCGTATACCATGCCGCTTTTTTAATTGTAGAAAGTACGGCGGATAATTATATTAATATTGTTGTTTACAACATTTCTGCAATTAGAAAATTATTTTATGGAAGAGGAAACATCACGTGTATATCGTACGAAGGCAAACCGATGTCTTACGAGTATATATATTTAGATAATATACTCACTACTCCAAATATACTCACAAGTAAACATATAATAGGTTTGACTACATTATAGATGGATTCTGCTCATCAGTTACATTCGCGCAGAACAATGGAACGTACAAGCTCGAAATAATTTTAATCAAAGACGTTAATTTCAATTTATGATTCACGGCGGATTCGACTGGGCTTTAACATAATTTAATGAAATTCGGTGCTAATGCAACATATTTGGCATACGTATTCCGTCGGATGGAGTAGAGTTTCCCTGTAATTTTAATTAAAAGTATTGATTTAAATTCTACGTACTGCTATACATGGCTCTCCACATATTAATTCGATTCATTTAATGTGCGTCGTCAATTTTATTCCCATCGAGTAGTCTGTAATCGTAATGCAGTTGCGAGATACCCTTTTCAAAAGAATTCCGATCGCGGACTTGCGAAGCACTTCTCGTGCATTTAAGCAACTAACTTTTTTCGTATGCTTTCCATTATGAGATAACGCGGCAAACGCGTTGGTACATAGAGAAGATAAAATTTGTGTAGAATCTGCCAATCTGGTGTAACTTGATGAACACGAGACTCCGTAATGAATGTAACGAAGAGGGTTAATTTAGATTCGCAGTGGCTCTGACCGAATTTCGAGCTTAATGAAATCTGGGAATGGTGTATATGTGATTAATGTACGATTTAATTGAAATTTTATTTTATTTTGTATCAGTCATGGAATATTTTTTCGTAAAAAAGGGATAGATATCTCGGATAAAAGCAGCGCATTCTTATTATTAGTGTCGTAAGAGATGAAGGTTTCAATCTATTTGGATCTATTCAATTGGAACTGAGTCGAGTAGAATCTGGCAAATATTGCCGTAACTCTCCCAGGTAACATAGAAGAATGCAACAAGCATTCCACATTCCAGCAACTGAGAAAGCTACAATCGGTCTCCCTACGGTCTCCTCAGTGCTAGCAAGTAGTAATCAACAGTAACAAAGTAAAAAAGATCTTTGATGAGAAAGCTTGTTTGCTCCTACAGTATCTTAATTGGGTCAGAACACTGTTTCTCGATTAGTTACCTTATATTAGTAAAAATGTAACCAACCTTTACTGTTTTCTACAGGTGTTAGAAATTATATACATACGGCTGTCGAATTTATATATTCCTAATCGAAATAAAAACATGAAACTCTAAAAAGTCGTATCTGTAGGCTGCATGTAGTGTACTTTGAGAGGGAAATTATTGATACACTTATCGTAGAAGAATTAAAGAAACTTTGTCGTATACACACGAAGTAGAGAAACGGGTAGAGTCTTTACTTTACCGTGTACGAAAAATTTAAAAATATTATTTATCAACTGGTTGCGCTTCCTACTTTTCCTACCTGCACGGAAAGAATGGTTTTGCTGAAATATCTAAAAATTTGGCCAGATACAAATCTGAAAATAATTTTGTTGGGCCATCAAAATAATTATGTAGGACGCCCAAAATGGTTGCTGGAATATTAAAATTTTTTGTAGCATTATTATAATGTTTGAGCGTCCCACGTAGTTACTTTTGATGGTCTAACAAAATTATTTTCAGATCTGTATCTGGTCAAATTTTTGAATACTACAGCAAAACCGTTCTTTCCGTGTGGGTTTGTTGCTTATCATCTTAGCAAAATAAATGAAATATTTGACAAGTTCTCAAGATATCCTAGACATTGTCTACCTTTGTTTTATCGTTGAACGAAATGTATCTAGTATACCCTCGTTCGGCGCTTGATTTCGTGACGTTCTACGATCGACGCGCCCGTTTTACGTGACAATCGCGCGAGCAACGACGAGTGCGAGCGGAGGAGACGCAGGAAGGTGGACGAGGTGGTCGAGGTGGACGAAGGAGGGTTAAACTCCGCAGTTTGCCAATTCGCCGCAGGCGTCGTCGCCGGTCCGGTGGGTGCGTAGGTGCGCCATGCCGCGCCGTGCCAGGACACGCCACGTTTAGCGGGCCGGGAGATGAAGTGCGCGAACGAACGAGATTCGGCGAGAGGCTGATGTGCGGTTGAGGAGATTAATATGCGCGCGAGGCTCGCGCGCGCCACCCCCGTATCCTCATCCTTCACCCTCGTTTCAACCCGTGTCCGCGGCTCTTGCGCCACCGTCGTTTTGCTCTTCTCTCCCTGCCCGCTCGTCGACCACCCCTGCTTGCTGCTCTCCGTCTCTCTCTTTCTCTCTCTCGTCGCACCCCCGCGGTCCCATTTGCGAGTGGCGGCGATATATACACACGTATAAATCCAGCGGCGCGCACACGTGTACCTACGTATACCGCGGCCGGTCCCGGGCATTTAGTAATTTCTGTCACGAGCCGAACGTTCCGTTCGGAACGTCAACTCACGTGTAACTGCGGAGCGAATGGCTGCTCACGTATGCGTCGAGCTTAGCCGGCAACCGCGAGAAGAGGATGGCCTCTGCGAGAAAATTCGAGCGCATCGCGACGCTGATGGCCTCGAGCCGCCCTCGGGCCAGCCACGTTTGCGCAAATAGTCTGCACGTGGAATATCGAAACCGTCATCTTATGCGTAGTATAAGTACATGGGCAACGTTCAGTTTGATGGTTTTTATATTGAAATAGTGAAACACTATTTATATCAATATCAATATATTCAGGCATTTTTCTCTTTTTATGTACAAAAGAGAATTTGGTTGTATTTTACAGTCATTTGAGATAAAATCTAGTCATAATATTGACTGTTAAATATATTTACATTTGTATTATATAGAAATATAGTTTTTATATTTAATCAAATATTACGCAAGTATTGAGATTTTTATTCTTGAAACGGACTCTGAAATTGAAAGATTAATTTAACATGATGTGGATACCTTAAGTTAAAATTAAATTTAAATATTTTGGAAATACGAAAGGATTGAAAATGATGTTTCTATTTAGCACAATGCATTGATAGAATTATATTCTGCTCTTAGAACATAAATCCTTCAGAAGCGCATTAAATTTGTTATTTGCACATTTAAAAGCTCTCAACGTTTCGCATCACTTGGGCTTCTTTGATCTGTTACACTAATTTGTTGTGTCATAAATTTAATGATTAAATGACGTCAGAAAAATCACGCACGCGCGCGAACTAGTTTTTTTATTTCGAAGAATTTGGGGAGAGCGAATCGCGGGACGTTCTTTCTCGGGCATTCCGGAGGGATTCCGCGTACATTCCGCGGAAGGGTTGATAGGGCGAACGACAGCAATAGGACCGGTCGGTCATTCGGCGGGGTGCAAAGAGCGGCAGAAATCACGCGTGCGGTTTTGCGGGTTGCGTTCCTAACCGCCGAACGCCGAAGTTCGGATTGAACTGTCACCATCAGCCCGTACGCCGCGACCGCGTGACGTATATTCGTTCGTAATAACTGCGGTCGACCAGTCGAGACACTCGGTAAATGTTGTTTTACGAGCCGTGCCGTCTTTTCTTTCTGGTGCCTCTTCATGTAACACGTTTCGATGCTTCGACCAATTCGCTTCGGCCTAACTAAGAACGTGCTCGGAGATACTCCAAAGCGGACACGTCGAATACGATACACGTCGACCAAATGGCTTTAACTGTGGCTTTGCATTCGAAGCATAAAATAATGTTGTAACTCGTTGTGTCATAAAAGCAGACTACGTCTCTCGCTTTTATCATGGAAATATAAGCCTCTTTTGGTTTATTAGTTTTCACAAACATTATTACGTTATTATTTTTAAGATCTTAGCTATATTTATTTAGGAAGACATAAAAAATACAGAATCAACATTCGTTTCTTTTTTTAGTTTCGAGAGATAATAAGCAATGTTATTTTAGCGATATAAGAGATTTTCTGACTGTCATGGTTATAATGGATAGAATTACTCATAGCTATGCAAATGTACATATGTATAAAATAATAGCTTATAAATACTAGAATTTTTTAACTTCGACCCATGTCGAATTTTATTTTATTAAACAAAAGTAATGTAATCAACTATTTGGCCATTGAGCCAATATTTGGCATGTCAACATTATTAACAATTAGCACACTGTTAATATTCTTTATAATTTCCATGACATTCAAAAGCAGAATAAACTTATTTGAATAGAAACTTATCATAATTCAAGTTGCGCGAAGAGTAAAAGATTTTTTAGTGGACGAGTTAATGAGTTGAATTATAAAAATGATTAGTTAGTCATCAACGCGCGGTAAAACGATCCGGCGAATTCGATCGCGGTAACACGTGGAAGACTTGATTTATGCTCGACTACCCTCACTCGGAAGCGCGCACGTACGCACTCACGCATATACGCACAGATATACGACAAAGAGAAAGGGAGAGGGAGGACAAAACATTTCTGCGTCGCATTATATCGTCGAAGGCGTGGGCGTCGCCGGCCTATCGGCGGTTTTCGGGGGCTGGAGGCTATTTGTCCACCGCTACGTTGTTACCTTTTTATTTGCCCGCCCGTTATATATGGCAGCACATACGTATGGATACGCGTCCATATATCCGGGCCGGGCCATAAAAATACCAGCGAGAGCCGATACGTCGGGTATTATTAGAAGCTCAAAACAAGATTGCCCGGACGACTCCGACTTTCGTGGCCCTCCACCTTCGTTTCTGCACCCTTCGTCGGTCAGCCCTTCGCACTGCCACCATTCGTCCCTTTCTCGTAGAGCGATCTCGGTGCGGACCGTCGCGAGAGCCCTCCCAACCCAAAACATATCGTCATAGTAATCGTCTCGAATCCCTTTTGCGTAAAAACATTGACGAGCTCCGTCTCCGCGATATAACACGCGATGGTTCTCAATCTAAAAATCTTACCATTTCCATTCTCCCTTATCTTTTACGTCGTGCTCACGACTTTGTTATCAGCTCTTGACGAATAATATATAAGATAGAATGATACATCATTTATATATATAATATATATGTTGTAATTATATATTATATACTTTAAAAAGTAATCACAGAGAGGTAACAGCAATTTTTTTGCTTTTCAACATCACTCGTTAATTAAATTTAATTGAATTTTTAATTAATTACAAACTCAGTTGAACTCGTTACAAGTAACTCGATAATACACAAAAATGAAAACGAATTTTGATAAACTTAGAAGCATTCAAACATCAGAGTCGAAGAAAATAATAAGATTTTAATTCTACCCTTAACAATTTACACTTATTTTTAAATTTGACAACACAAATAAATACATATAAACCATTTTTGGCCGAAGCTGATCTTGATGCCTACACTGAGAAAAAAAGCTGTTGCTTCAATTAAAGTGGTATCACGGGGTGCCAAAAACATAAGTAGTTCATTCAATTGTATTATTATTAGACCCAATGTCTGCATTTTTAAACCAATAATTCAATCATTGTTTTAATAATCCAAATATTGGGTCTATTAATAATACAATTAAATGAACTACTTATGTTTTTGGCACCCCGTGATACCACTTTAATTGAAGCAACAGCTTTCTTTCTCAGTGTATAATAATCTTTTTCCGCGAATATATATATTTTTTTTTTTCATATATTATTTTTATATTTAAATAATTATTCTATATAAACCACGGGTGTTATCTCACGAGCGTCGCGTCGGAAAGATTTTTACATCAGCAAAAATTATCCAAGACTTACAATTAGTTCGGTGTTGAAAGGGTACAAGGAGAAAGAGGAACGTCCTGTCCGCCGATCGTTCACAAAAGAATATGAGAAAAGGAAGAAGCGGCTTACGCGCGCAAGGCTAGGAACTTAAGCCTACCGGAGTAAGACGTTCCACCTTTAGCCCTTTGCTTATGGCGCCTTCGTGGATATTTACAACGTCGTCGCCCGGGTCCACGTCGAGCGGAAGCCGAGGAGTGAGAAATGGCTGCGCCGACAATTAACTGAAATCACAGCGGGCCAAGGCGGTTTGTCACTGTCTGCGCCCTCGAACTACCGTGCCCTGCTGTTGCCGTTAGTAGTACCACTAATGCCATACGTTGACTATCGTCGGTCAATATCGAGGAACACATGGCTATATAATGTAATTTTTTCCCTCTCGCTCTTTGTAATTTTTTAATAACATGTACAACAGTAGTCGTGTTTTGATTCTACGCAATTTTGCGAGAAATTTCGCAAACGTACAGCCTATTGCGCCACGATTAATACAAGAGCTTAATATACCATAAAATTGCAGAATTTCTCACCGAGAATATTGCTGATAACGCAGCGAGGATAATAAAAGTGATAAAAGAAAGGAAAACGGTATCTCTCATATCCTTTGGACACGAGTGGCGTTCTCTTTGACATGAACGTAGCTGTGGGAACGCGATTAAGTAATTAAGGGATTTTTAATCTTGTCCCGCTCTCACCCTCGTTTTGGCACCGGTCACGAGTCGGCGAAAGAATAAATAAACTTGGAGCCGTTGCCGTTCGCAGGAATTAAATCGCTGATGAAGAGAGCCCGTGCCGCTTTTTTTCCGCCCTTCTATCTCTCGGTTCACCTAAATCGATAAATTATCCGTGATGTGAACCTGTGAGCCTCGAATCTTGTTCTCGCCCATCTGCCGTGTCTTATTTTAAATCCCGGTTCTCATTTGATGATTGCCAAAAATAACCACATTTTTCTTTGTTTGTTTGCTGACTCGCATTTTGGCAAATGTTAAATTTGTCTTGAAGAGTTTTATTGAAATGCGAAAATAAAATTGTATGATCCAAACATCTGAGGTAAAAAAGTGATCTTCAGTTTATTTATTAAATTTCAATATATCAAAATATATATTTATAACGTAGATGTTACAGCAAAGGGATAAATATAGTTAAATTGCAAAGATATAATTCGTTCGAGCAACGTAGTGGTATATTTCTTTCATAGACAAGCTCGATATTTAATTCTTTGTCTAATCGTGGATCAGTTACACGACTGATGATTTCAAACGAAATCCCCGCAAGAACTTGTCGGTTAAATGCTAGGGTGGCTTCGGCAAAGACGATCGAGCAAAACGGAGTGGAATCGTGGCAAAGGGAAAGTGGGGAGAATCGAGAAGAAGCGTGTTTGGTTACAAGCAGCGAGACATTTATCCTCGCCCTTTTAGCATTGCTCTGCTCAACCGCCCACGTATATGCATCGAGTCGTGTACGTTGCTGTAGCGCAGCCATAAAACGGTCTAGCGATCTGTCTTTCGTTCTTATTTTTTATTATAACTTCAGTAGATACGTAATAATTTTAATAATTCGTATAATATTTTGCGTCGCAGCAAAATTATATTATTCCAAGGGTTTAAAAGTTGTTTTTTTATAAAAGTAATAAACATAGAAGATTCCGAAGTTTTTTCTTGACCTTCTAAGGAAATGGCAATTAGAAATACCAGCACAGATAATTTATAACGTTATCCACAAAGCATACTCCTTTATTAATTAATATTAATTAAAAATAGTGGTCAGTGCTTTTATTAATACTTGTCTCACTTTTTGGCAGTTGGCTACTTCGTATCAGTTAGTGTGGTTGCGTTCAAGTTGATCAGTCTTAAGAAGGCAGAATGGAACAGAAAAGGTCGATACCTTCTCACGTGCCTTTGCTAGTCGCTGCTCCGAAATCGCTCTCGATTTCGTCATTTTGTAGCATTTGACAATTATTCGGTAATTTATCAAAGCGTCCGCGCACAATGGCCCGGTACGAGAGCAATCGCGAACGACTCTGCCTTTGTGAGCCTCGCACGCAACACGGTGTCTGCGAAATACTCATCCGCAAAGTACTTACAAATCCTTCGATCTCGGTAAATACCGAGTAATATTCAACATTCTTAATATTAACAATAAGAGTATATTAATAAATATTACTTTTGATGACAAAACAGTTGTCTTTAATTTTTATTTTACAATATTTATAATATTTATATGACAGAATTTTATTGCAAATTTTTATCTCGCGTTATTATATTGATTTCGTAATAATTATGGGTACAAATTGAATAAACATTCTTCTATTGTGTGTATATGGTTTAAAAAATAATACATTTTTGAAGAGTAACGTTATAAATGTACAATATTTAAAAATGCATGACATTTTCATTGTGACTGAATATATAACATTTAAATTGAGCTCGTCTGTAAATTCAAGAATCAATCGAATCGAATATGTACTCTTTTTGATATCAGAAGAACACAAGCCGCGTTAATCTCTTGCAGCTTCTACCAGCATGAAGAGACGACGACTGCTACTTTGCTCGACGATTCGGAAATCGCGATTTGCGCTAATCGTTTGTACCGGCTTTTAATTATAATTAAATACGTTAGCACTGGGACTTCGAATGACGAGCTCAATGGTGAGGTTGCCTCCAATTAGCGGCATATGTCGGTAATATAAAGCACTAACGTCACAGATCGACACCGTATTCCATCGCTGATTATCAGCCCGGTGGCAGGCTTCGATCGGTGATCTCCGCGCGCTTAATACTCCCGGCGGCCACTTAGCAGTCGGCAGTCCGGTTACTTTGTAGCAGTCGAATCAGCGGCTACAAAACCGACGACTAACGATCTCGTCGCTCGATTTAGCGAATAAACTATCGCGGAAACGGCCGGCGGGCATAGCGGCGGCGGCCGTTAAAAACCGGCGGAGTTGATAATTCGATTTAAATATAAGCGCGCGGGCAGCCGGCGGTTTTTAATTTTTCCCGCCGGTTCTGCGGACTGCGCAGGATGATTTTTTTTACGACCGCCGTCGCAGCGGAACTGCGATTTCATTTAATTCACTCGTTTGGGATCCGGACTCTATAGCGAGTCATTAGTGCGTGAGTTAACGTCGGAGTTTACAGTTTGGCGCAACGCAGCAACACGCATCGCGTTTGCCCCGCTCCGCATTTTTATACGCCGCGCTTGACTTCGCGTATATAATTCGCGTGAATGCGTTTGATGTGACTCGACAGAGTGCAGCCATTTTCCCTCTGAGAAT
>NJRL01000615.1:27580-44918 GCA_003063815.1 Aphaenogaster rudis | reverse complement strand
GCGGAGAAATTCGGCCGCAAACAGACTCGCGTTATCGTGGGCAGAAATTTCGTTAACGCGAGAACATTTTCTCGCACGTGCGACTTTACAGTATCCGATCTACTTGCGATCGATTCATCGGATATTTTCCGCCAACGCAAAGGAGGAGAGAGCCGACCGTACTGTTAAGCGTGATCGTACGCCCGTATGCCTCATTCGTAAACGTGATCGCGTACGCGGCGTATAATTCGTCGACACGTAACGAGCACGCTCGCTCTCTGCCGCAACGCTTTTTCCCCTGGCGAATTATCGGGACACCCGGTGCACCAGGTATCCGTGGTATGGAACGTGGCTGCCGACAACGAAGCGAACAAGCGCGATTCCACGTTCGGAGCGGCGGAACAAAACTATCTCATTGTGTGTTAATACACCGCGCCGCTCGCTTGCCCGACTCGTGCGGCCTGCAACTGCAACACGCGGCGATGGTGCAGTCTTAAGTTGTGTCTCACATCGCGATCCGCTTGATCGCGAAGACCCATTCCGGCGTACGAGAATACATAGTAATGTTCCCATGTTCGTAGTTCCCACGTTGCTGTGAAAAATTGGAGAGCATCGCCTTCCCTGAAGAAGAATCTTAATTTCGGATGCTCTAAAAATATGTATGAACAGTGGAATGTTGTGAAGCTTACATCTGACTCCGCATTACTATAGCGTAACAAATAATTTATTCTTTGATTATATAGATGCATCTCGCTTTTCTTTGAGATTACGATATTTTTCTCAGCATCGTGAGACCACACGTCTTAAGAATTTTCTCGGTCGTTGTAAACACGACTTTTATCCTTGCAACGTTGCACCGTTAAGATAGTCGTACATGCCGAAAGGGTTTGGGACTTTCGTAAAGGGTGCGTAAGGGCGCGTAAAAATACGAATGCTAAACAACCTGAGCATCCACTCTCAATATTTTACGCCGTTTTACTCTTGCCAAGAATCTCTTCTCGTTCCCTCGATCATTCTCGAAGGTCTCGTAAGTTTTCCACGCGAATTCTAGATCGTTTTCTCATCCAGAATTCTCTTTGAGCGATTCGTGGAAACTTAAACTTTATTTAAACTAAAGGCTTGTAAGAAAGAGATAGAGAGAATGAATTGATATTTATACTCACAATTAGATATAGTGTCTCTTATATTTAATCGAGCATTGTAATAGAGTTTCAACGAGTTGATAATTTTACATTAAAATGTTTATAATAATTTTTAAAAGCTTTTTCAAATTCCTTTTTAATTATTACTTTTCGTTGTGTTTTAAATTACATTGAAAGTGTATTAGTGTATACTTGTTTTAGTGTATACTTGGTTTAGTTCTTTTGCAAAGATTTTGCAATTGTCGATTAAAATGCTAATATGCAGTCTTAAATCGCCTCTGATTCCACTGATACCTTATTTCTTACTGATACTTCGTTTTTTGTGCTTTGCACACAACGAGCTTTTCGGTCGTAGGTATTTGCATCTTCTTAAGAACCGCACGAGTCGCGTATCTCTTTAAATATTCAGAATTCGCGGAGCCCATATGGACGACGGTAGACGCGGTCGAGGGAAACGGCAGATTCGATAACAGGCGCGATTACACGTTGCTCCGACTGACTCGCAGCCGCACGTTTGCGAGGGAAACTAGCGAGGCGGCATCCCTTGTATTCTAAATTACGCGAAAATTCGAGGACCAATTTTCAGCAGCTTAGAGGGTTCTCTCTCTCTTCCTCCCCTTCCTCCTCCCTCTCTCTTTCTCTCTTGCAGGTTTCGTCGGCGGTTAGTAGGTATGGGCGGGCCACATATTGGATCATATCGTATCTTCTCACACCCCATGAATAATGCATCTCAAAGGTCGCCCTCTCCTCTGACCCCTCTTCTTCTCCGCCTCGATACTCGATCTCACCCCCTCCCTCTTCTCCATTTCTCTCTCTTTCCTATCTCTCTTTCTTCTTTCCATCTCGCTTTCCCGCCTGCTTCCTCTCGCGAGAGCCCGAGCCGAGTCGCGTTCCGAAATCTCTTCGTAATTAAAGCTGCCATATATTTTACTTTAATCGAGAAGATCGGCCGGCTACCATTGGCCGCGACGATTTATCACGACCGGACCCGCTCGTCCGCCTCTCTTCTCGCTTCTTCACCTCCGCAGAAGATTATAATGCCGAGGATGTATGTACCGACGTGGTGTAATTGCGGGACGTTCTCACGACTTCGCGACTTCCCACCTCCTGAATCACGAATGCAAATGATGAAATTTTTATGAAAACGTGTTAATTATCTTAAAAATGTCTCCGTGAAATCTTGAAAGTGTAATTATTGTGAGAAAGATAATTTCTTATTTATGCACATAACATTTAATCATCGATTTTCTTATATCTCGTTTTTGTTTTGCTCCTATTGAACTTGATAGAACTAATATCGTTCTATATATATAAATCAACAAATTGTTGCAAGTAGAATGAGAGAAATACATAAATAAAGACACTCTTTTAGTATATTTAATACGTATTGAAAAATCCATTGCATTTTAACGATTTGTACAGGCAATCAAGTTGGAAGTCGAAGTGTTGGCCGTAGTTTGCCTTTCTTTTGCTTCGCGTACGAATCGCTTCAGGTCCGCGAAGGGCGGAGAGATCCGGTAGCCCTTGAAGCAACAGAAGCAGCAGTCCCGATGTCACAGACTGCGAGATAAATCTTGGATTACCACGCGCTCCCCTATCCTCCTTCTCCCAGCCTTACTCCGTGAGTAGTAGCACCTCGGCATTCCGATTCTTCTCCGTCTACGACGTTTACCTCTTCTTTCTTCTTCCTCTCTTTCTTCTCTTCGTCGTCGCACCCTGCGACACAGGCTTAGCACCGTTTTACATTCGGGCGAGAAGGACTCGCGGACTACTGTACTCCTGAATTTACAACCTCGAAGACGCTGTTTGGTAGATCGCACGCGAGAGCTCCATATTAATGAGCGATTAGAGACATAAATCTGACTTTAACTCCCACCCCATTTTTGTCACGCGCGAACCTTGCTACTCTTATTGTTTGTGGATTGTTAACACAGTAGATGAATATCCCGAAAGTATTTTCGTCGCTTTCACAGATACGCGAGGATTAAATGATTGGAGAGCTTGAAACTTTCTATTTACGTAAATTTATATGATTTGGGAAGATATCATTGAGACTCTCGTTTAAACTTATTCGAAACAAAATGTAATGATGTGAAATAATTCTCTTTTTTTACTATTTTTATTGTATACACTGTTATCGGAAAGATTACTTCTTTTTTTATAAATGACGAAAATTGATCCTCATCGAGCGCAAGAGCGTGTGCAAAGGCGAAAAACTGACGCGTTAAGAGGGAGGAGAGCGAGAGCAACGAGAAACGAGGAACCCTCCTCGTCTTCTCGGTGATCCGCGAGACGCCATGGGAGTCGGAGTGGCTCGAGCGAACCCTCTTAAATTAATTACAGGGAAAAGATCCGCGCGCATCCCCCCGGCAGCCAGCCGCCCTTACCGAGAGGGCAAAGAAGGAACACGCGCGCGCGCTCAGCCAAGTGTCTAACGGACGAAAATCCTCGCTAAAGGAGCGGAATGCTTGCCGAAAAAATTCCTCCTTATGCGCCTGAGACGCCGAGATTTTAAGTAGTCTCTTCTGTGTTTCCCCCTCCTCTTTCTCCCTCATCTTCTCTTCCCTGTCCTAGTGTGTCCTATCCTCGTTCTTCTATCCCTTAGGTCTCCCCGTGGATTCTTTAGACCAGCTTTCCTTCAAATTGGTTCGGTAAATTTACTCGATGCGTACGCCTCTTTTGCCCGTGCATGTCTTAGGACAAATTAATGGTACCTCGATGAGAAGTAGAAGGCATCTTGTCTCGCCAATTTGCGCGATTTTTGTCACATCTTTAAAAGATTGATTCAAAGAACTAATCTATTTTTATATTATAGCTTTTTATAATATATAGAGTTGGAAGAATGTAATCTCTCTTACAATTATAAATAGTCGAGATGTTGGAAATCGAGGAAGTTAGACAACGTTTCGAACGTGAAAACGTTTGGAAACGTTACATATGTAAACGCGTTTACAACGAATTCGGGGGAACGTAAATGTATTATTACCGAATAGATCTCTAAATAGTTGCGAAGTTTCCGGGGTCGATTCGCTAGAAATGCTGCTTGTAACCCGGCTTTATCGCGGATCTCGTACAGAACGGTGGAGAACAAGCTCTACCGGCTAATGCCGGTGTAATCCCATAAGCGGCATAAGTCCCGATGACTGGTCGGAATAATTCCGATAGGCCGTTTCACCCTCTTCGTTGCGTTCGAGTTTCCCGTTCCTTTCTGTCCCACAGAGTTTTGCCATTCCCGACGGAGCTTACAGTTTGCCGAGAAATAAAATCTGGATCGTATAATTTCGCTTAACCTTTCGTTTGATTAGCTGTGATTACCTCTTAAAAAAATTTCTGATAATCTTTTCAAATATTTTGTATTGAATTAACATTGCGAACGTATAAAATGTCGCGAAATTTGTTACTTAAGAAACTGTTAGGGAAATGAACGTCGCAATATTAAATTTTGAACAAGTGAATATTAGCTATTAGGACGCTACGATATTACATATCGAACACTGTGAACAACATGTTGAACAATTATCATTAGGATATTAGAATAAATAAATTTTCTTTTATAATAAACAGAAAGAGATGCTCTCAATGCACATTACTTTATAGCATTTACTTTTCGTATAACATTACATCGATATCGATATCATGCATTGAGATTATTGGCAATATGCATAAAAAAATAATCCTCACGCTTTTTAATGGTAACCAAAGTATCGATAACGGAACTTTGACGCGATGGAGAGATAATCTGTGTGCATTCTTACTATGGCTTCTCTTCTCCAATTACCCAATCTCGTTCGCAGATTCAATCTCACGATTCATACGTGCACGTAGCAGCGTTATTTGCTTTTTCCTCTCACTCGCATCGTGCCCGTATTGATTTTCTTTTTAAAACCGAAATTCCAAAGCAATTGTCTTTATTGCGACATATTGCTTTTGACTGTTTATCGTACAATTTTGTGATAGGTGGACGTGCACGGAATATTAAATTTTCGTACTGGTTTTTATCGACTTACCCGCTATCGTGTCCAATATTGAGTACAGAATTAAACGACCTGCTTTTATACGTTACTATACATTCTCTATGATATGTACTATGATATGTACATTCTCTATGATATGAATTATAATCCGTTTTAAAACATAAAATATTTGAGTATTTGAAAAATATTAAATATAATGATTTAATAAAATAAAGCCTAATGGCTTATAATAAAACATAAATAAATTTACATGACTATAATAATAAATCTACTTCTACTTTATAAATAAACTTTGAGGATTATGGGGGGGGAATAGAAACGATTATCAACATTTAATCAACACCCTACAATCTCTATTATGTTTTGCATTACGAATGTATAGTTGTTAATAGAATATAATTAAAATTTAAAGCAGAGTTTGCCAACGACCACGTAAATCGTAATGAGATCAAGAGATCGCACAAAACATGGGTGCTATTAGCGTCAGCCGGAGGAGCTGCTAGATCACCGGGATCTTGAAGAACTCGTGGGGAGCCGAGGACAGATCGTAAAACAGCCGACTCGGTGTCGGCGCGACAAGAACAGAAAATACAAGCGAAGTGGAACACAGGCGTGCTGTGTCCTCCTTTGCATTAAACGCGCATTCCGTGCCGAACGATTAAGACTTAAGAGAAACCGCTGTCCCCGGCACACAGTACGGATGCACGAAGACACGAATGAATGTCTTTATTGTCTCTCACCGTGAGAACCGCAGACACGCGCAAATCCGATGTAATTAAATAAACGATTCGCGCCGCGTGAACCACGTTCTCGCGATTCTTATCCCCGCGAACTATCCACTTTTACACTTGTTTCTGTAGATGACGTCAGTCACGCGCAATAAAAAATCGTGTTTAATTCTGACGAAACATCGATATTCGAATCTTGCCATTTTCTTGGCCAATAAATTTTGAGATCTTAGGGTTTTACAATTTTGAGATCTTGACGTTCTAGAACATCGGAATCTTAAGATCTTGGATCGCACTATGAGATGCTGGTAACTTGCGGTTTAGGAAACTTGAAGTCCACTTGTAAAGACTGACCTGTTTTTATGCATCACGTCGCAAAATTTGCACGTCGAGTATCTCGTTCGGGTTCTAAGATGATGCTGAGATAGCGAGAGGGAAGACCCGCGTGTCGCGCAAGCCGGATGCTAAACCGCACTTTACTCAATGGGGTGTACATAGGTCGGGAGCGTAATAACAGGCGAAAGCATTATATAGGTGACGCTATACGGTGGAGGACGTGAACGGTGACGGGGTACCCCGTTACCCACTCTGTATGAAATATCAACCACCGTGAAATTTGAACGCCCTGAGAAACTTCGGACGTCCTCTCCGGCTCTCGCTCGATTGACGATCCGGCCCGAACGTGCGAGAGGACGAAAAATGTCGAGAATCTTCACCGAAAAGAGCGTATAAACTCGCTGACCAGACATGGCGAGCGAAGAAGACCAACATCGCGGTGAACTATGCGCGACTACGTCAGACCCGCAGCCGCGGCCGTTGCTTTACGGAAAGTTGTAAAATTAATAAAGACTGCCGAGATAAGTTTTGCCAGAGAATCGACCGCGGTTGCACATCTCAAGGATGTGGGGGGATAAGAAAAACATTAGCTTATAAATCATTCTCGTAACATTTACAGTTTCCGTCGGAAATTTGCATTGAATTATTGGGCGATGAAATCATATAATCTATTCTTTTAATAAGAAATTGATACTTTCTCCTCTCTCGCAATAAATTTATATCATCATATTTCGCTACTAAAAATAAATTCTAATATATCGAGAATATTATATTATAAAATGTCTTATGCGCGACATACGTTGCGTCTCACATTATTTTCAACCGTACATATATATAATCTAAGAGAGGATATGGAATAATAAAATCGCCAATCCACAGCCGTATAATATAATTTATTTTTTGTTACATGACACACGATTTTTCATTCTCTCTCTAACATTGATGAATTTATTTATATTATCTATGACACTCCCACAGATCGAGTTATTTAGAAAATCGCCATCCTGTCGATTATTAAACTAATATCGAATCGGACGATTCGCGACTCGCCGCTATTTATGTTCCCGTTTCAATCGGTGGACTTCCGCTGTGGGATAATACGGTTAACCGCGTTAGCCATTAGTCTTTCCACAATCGATACACGCCGGCTGCTACGTTGGAAATCGATGTCGATTATCACGCAGTGGCTCCCTGCCGTCTCCATCCCTCTGTCTCCATCTTTCCGTTTTCTCTCTTATCTTTCAATTGCTAATTTTATTTTTATGGTATATGTAATGGTATATGTAATTTATTGTATCACTGCATAATTTGTTAATATAATTTGTTATAATCGATTTTTGGACAAGATTTTATGATTATTTGTATCGATACAATTTTTAAGGTACATTCTTTTATACGTTTATTATAATAATATTAAATGATATATTATATTAAATTAGCAAATTCTAAAATTTAATATATAATTTTATACAAAACTCCAGATTAAATTTTTTGTTACGTCATCATATATTTAAAGAAATTAGAGGAGTCATGTTTCTTGTTGATTCTTCGTGTTTGAAAGCTAAGTTAATATTGCATATATAATTTCTGATATAATACGGGTTAATTAGTAAGATTTAGTACGTTTATATAGGATCACAATTTTCTGGAATTATATCGTCACATATTCTCAAGGATTAGCCTTAATAATCGCGACTACTTCGGAGAGGCTTGCTTCTTCTTCCTTGTGGTTTTCTTCTTCGGTTCTTACAACTCGTCTCGCGTCTCGTGCATCGTATCGTCAGTTTGACATCGTTGTCTAACAGGATCTCACGCCGAGTACTGAGCCGGTTAACTCGTTGCAACCCAATCCACTCTCTCCCATTTCAGTCTCGAGTCTTCTCGCTCTTCTTACCCTTCTCATTTTCCTCTTTTTTCGCAACCAACTTGCTAGGAACAGCCGCATCCTTTTATGCATCTTGAGATAAGTGTTTATTACATATGGATGAAGCTTGATCATCTTAATTGACTAATACAAAGATAAATACTAGCTGCATATTTCGCTGTGAACAATTATCAAAATAAACGAAGATATTAGATTGGATTAGTTTTTCGCTTTTTACGAATGATTATTTTTGTCATCACGTGGAAACATATCTCTACTTTATGTACCTCTTTCTTTATCCGGAATATAATCATCAAAAATACAGCGTGTAAATTTGCTTTCACCGTCGCTTCGCGTCGCTTCGAGGGAAAAGGGTAGGAGCGCACTCGACGCGCAGCGCAAACACGCAGGGAGGCTGCCTGTCGTTGGACCCCGCGCTCGATCTCGGCGATGAATTATTCAGGGTGTCTTGATCCGGTCGGCCGACCGACAGACGGATTCCGGTTCGCCGTGGTGCCCTGCGATTTTTTCCCGGCCCTCCTCTAGCCGCTCGCCCTTCAGGATCTCCCTTCTTGCGAGCGGCCAGATTAAGATCGCAGAGATCGGCTGTCAGCTGCAACGATGTCGATCCGTCGGTGATCGCACGGCTCCCGGGCTCGTCTCGTGCGCCCATGTACGGCAGTCGTCGCATCCTCGCTTCTTCATTCATGCACGGCTCCATCGTCCCCGATCGATGTCGATCCACCAGGTAGACAGGTAGAGACACTTCGAGTCAGGGTCCGGTCAAGCTTGACCGCGATGCGTAACCATATTCAGTTGCGCTGCCACAAATGTAGCAGACGTTACATGCGCACAGAATGCACTCCAGGATCACCTCAGAAACCAGATTCAGAAGTTACGACAAAGTCGCGAGATCCCGTATATGTGGAGTTTGATGATCGTCATCATTTTAAGGAATTATTTATTACAGCATATACGAAAAGCAAGCGTTTGCTTTTATTGTAAGATTAAGTATTTGTCGTTGCTTGTATCTCGAAATACTTTGTTGGCAATTATAGTTGAGACTTGTGCTATTATAGTTGAGAAGCTATACTTCTTTACAAATTTCTATGGCGTCCAAGAATTATACTGAGCCAGTTAATTTGTACGTAATGTTATTTTATCGGTAAGATGCTTGAAAAAAATCACGCGATCTCGCAACGAGCGATTAAAACATTCGCCGAGTCGTAAGCGAGGACGTTAATGGCGCGTTGTACGCGACGGGTGATGCTGATTCCCGATTATCTTCGAGATGACGATTTCCACGCTTGTAATTGGCGAGACGAACCTTTCGGCTGTGAAGCCGAGCATGCACAGTAGTCCCGCACGAGGATTAACGTTAACAAAGTCCGCGGCTTTCATCGCCGACTTGACTCGCGCGGCTTAAACGAGCCGATTCGTCGCGCCATACACCTGACTTCGTCTACGGGGTGTCCGTTTCGTAAAGCTTCTATGCTTTTCCGTATTTTTCAGAAATGTGCGATATACGTGCAATATTATTATTATTATTATATTATTAAATTTCTGCTACTATTTCTGCTATAGATTTCTCTAAAGATACGGGCTGCTATTAACATTATATTGTCACGTTAATATCTGTCATTGGAAAAGTCTTATTGTTAGTTACGAAGATTAAGAAGCAAAATATAGAGGATATACGCGCGATTAAAAATGTAATTTTTCCAATATAAAATTTTACTAATCATATGTTGCTATTCATATACATTTTTCGCGAATGTTACGCACTTCATTTTTATTTCTTATAGTACAGTATACTTTTCAATTTACTCATCAACTGCAATTGTATGGTAGTTCATAAATTTTCACCATTTTCCAATCACTCGTTCGCAAGACTTCCATTATGAACTCGTCGAAATTACATGATTTTCGAAAGCGACGTGAACGCGACGGATAATACTCGATCATGCTGCATCGTGCTCGACGTGCGTGGAAGTTTTTCGGCCGTCAATGCGGATCATCGAGCGCGATCATTTCGCGAACGCGCAACCGAATGACGATCGATCGGCGTGGAATGACGCGCGTCACCTTTTTCGAGGTGCTCGTTGGTCCGTCATCGTTCGTGACGTAGAAACCCGCAGCTGCTCGTCGCCGTTCGTTTATTTGACGGGCTCGACTGAACGCGCGGAATTAACGCTTTAACGCTAACCCTTTCGATATATCGAACAATGTAATTCGTACACGTATCGTAATGTCAAAAGTTAATCTACTTTTACAAAAGGATTTATTTAGAAAAGATTCGATATACTGGAAATGTTGTGAATTTTTAAAAAGCTAAAGTAATCTGTTTTCAATTTTTTATTTTAAAGCAAATTTACTGGTAGTTCTAGCATATTCAGTGAAAAATTGACTTTGAGACAAACGCGAGGAAAGGAAATATAAATTTTTATCGATTTTTTTATTTGCTGTCTGATAAAATGGTAACCATCGTCCGTAGACACCCGTTACACATCTTTGTAGGCATGCAAAGGTTGGCGGCTTCTCCTGACGCGCGTCTTTTGAGGTTCTTTTCGCCGCCTAATTGTATCGGGTGTCTTAATCAGCGTGTAAGCTACTAAGGCCAGAAGGCCAAAAGTGAACGAGAAAAAGAGGAGAAGGGGCCCACCTCCGCACCGAGCCACCGTTCTGCATCTCAAAGGCGCAATTTAAAAAGTATGTTAAGTCGCCGCCATTATGCTCGATGTACTTATCCGCCCCGGGATCCCGTCAGACATGAATTTAGATTATGGCCCGGGTATTGTGCGCCACTTTTCCCTTCTCCCTCTTGTAAGATTCGAATAGAACCTGGAAACGACTCTTGGCACATCTTACTCTTTCGAAAGACAAAGAAAAATTTCCCGCTCAAGCCTGCCATAAACTAGAATAATACTGAACGAATTTGTTAAGATCTTTACTTGTTTATTTCTTCTAAAGCATTGGCTGCGTTCAGCAGAAAAAGCAGCTTTGCAACAGTTGTAAAATTCTTTAATATGATTGTCACAGTTTAGCTTGGAAACTTCATTTTTCTTCATATCAATTTTTTCCTCCTTATTTATAATTTCCGCGGTCAAAAAATTCAATGTTCAGAATATACCCCTAACTTAAATACGATGAAATTTTTATTATCTGATATTCAAATATCGATTCGTCCAGATATGAATTTCGATGGGCGCAGAAGGAGGGACAGGAATGTAGGCGATCGCACGAGGAGTTAAAGGGGGTTGTCGACGGTCGACAGTCCGGCACGTGCTGAATGTATACTAAAAAGCAATAAACTCCTTCGGGAACTTATCTCGTAATGACAACGCGTAATATCTATATGGGATCATAATAAAGCTACCGGGAAGCAAAACGACGAGGGCCTTTGAGGGCATATTGGTGCTCCTTTTGATCCTGCCCGCTAATTCGCTACGTATATTTAGGGATCTACGAGTCGCACGAGTGCGACGCTTAATTGAATCGAGCGAGCGGGAAGCTTTATGAATTTTTTGCGAATCTTAGCGACTGATAATTGAAAACTGTAAGTTCCGAAAACGTCTAGCATTAAATAGAAAATAAAAAATACATTTGATAGAGAATTATTATAATTAATAATTAAATTAATTGATGCATCAGTATTATATTAACAATTTTATAAAGATTTTTCAATGTTCTACGATTTAGAAGATGACTAATCGCATTTGCACATTAATGCATGATATAACATCTTTTACTAAAACCGTGAACTTAAGTGCGAAATAATACTTATATTGTTCTCAATTGTGTTTTTCAATTCTTTTCACTTTTAATTCTTTGGAATTTTAATGTACTTGTTTTTTTTATCTTATTGCACGTCTTTTTCTACACGTACTTACTTTTACTGCTCATATTTTTTAAAAACATACATTTTTACCATACTTTTTAAAATTTATTTTTCAAATTTCTTTTTTTCCTCTTCCTCATTTTCTTTACGCTTTCGCTTCCTCAATTTTCTTTTTTTTTTGCTATCCTCAAATTTCTTATTTTTTTCAAATCAAATACAGAATTAATTAGGAATATGTGTCATTGTTAATATATATGTGAAACCAGCAACTTTTCTATTTACTTTTTAAATGCCAATCAAATACAGAATTAATTAGGAAATGCTTAGATAACTGTAATTATTAACCAAAAATTACTTGTTTTACTCGAAATTTTAAGCAAAAAATAATACCCATCGTCACAATCCCTGTAAAATTTGGAAAATTTGGGCCCCTGTTTCATAAAAATCGGATTTGTTTTATTACTCAGCTCTCTCGTGTCACAGCGTAATGTAATATATCCTGTAACACTCCTGAGATTACAAGGAACACGTTGGTGCAAATTTCATCCAAATCGGTCCAGTAGTTTTTAAGTTAATAACGTTCAAACCTACACCATTTACAATTTTATATATTATAGATCGATGATTATCATTTATATTAATTATTCAGCCATGTGAGCATAGCAAACAATAATAATTTAATCGTACATTTTGATACCTTAAACATGCATCGGATATATTGGGAAACCTCATTGAGGACTCCATTAATTGAAAATAATTATATCCAAGCGAAGGACTTCTCGGGATTTTCAGGCTTCGACAAAAGATTTCAATTTGCTCCACAGTTCACCGCCAATCGCGGTATCTGCCAGCCTGAAAGTCGTCGGGTGCCTTCCGCCGTGCATGATAAACTCTTGCTAATTGATGATAATTTTGTGTCTGCTTATCTTGATGATGACGATGACTGATGACCACTGTTATATGGGTGATTCTAGTGGGGCCTGTGTTCGGGGGCCGATGCGGCGCGGAGGCGCTCGGTCTGGGGCTGGGGCTGTCGCCGGGCCCGGCCTACAGGTTCGCTCTGCCCCCGGGACTCGCTGCCAAGACCACCCGCTGCCTTGTATTCGACCAAGGTAGGCCTACCAGCCATCTTCATTGCCGCGGCAGTCGTACCTTTGACCCTTTCGCCTTTTTCGTTCGGTTGATTCTCTTCCCGAATTGTTTTAGCCATACTATAGTCCCAGAAAAAGATATACACCGGTGATGAAATCAAACTCGTCAGAGAAATTGAAGAAAGATAAGAATCGAAAGGGTTAATGAGAATGACTTCTTTTATGTGCAAATGCAGCTAGTCGTGTAATTAAATTTTGCGCGTCTCTGTGCGAAAATACACGAGATGTGGCAGGTTAAGAACGTTATGTAGGCATAAATTGCGTAAGACTGCTTCATTTAAACGCAAATGAGGAAGAATCAGCACGACCGAATTTGTTCGAAATGAAAACTTATTTTCGACTTATACCATGGTCAAATATTCCCGAGCGAGGACGGACGAATGAAAGCATAATTAACGTGAAGAACGACCTGCTCGTGCCGATAATCAGATCCGAAATGCATAATTAATTTTCGTTAAATAGCGTCTAGTTGCATCGGTAATTTTCGGCGAATCGCGTAATGAAAAAATAATAATAACAGGTAATTTGATCGAAGCAATTTTGGTAAGAGTAATTTTAATTTAATTATATTGATTGCAATTTAGTTCGATTCATCACAATCATTAAAATTTATGAGGTTATTTCAACTGAATTATTTTGATTAAATTAACATTACTTTATTTGTAGTTACTATATAGGATATCCTCAGTCATCGCGCACATTACTAATAACGCATTCTGTACATTAATTAGAACAGAAAATTCTAAGATGACACTATACCGAAGTTATTGTACTTACTAGTTATAAGCGGTAAAAATTGATCAATGACATCACGTATAATTTGTGTGCGCGTTCGTATCTAAATATACGTATACATATATAGCGAACTATCATTATTATTTTATTTATTTTAAGTTTTTGTGTCTTCAAAGAAGTGAAATTGTGCGATTTTAATAGATCAAGGAAATGAGTCGTCAAATTTTCTGTGAATTTAATCTCACTTTCTTGATTGATTAAAATTGCAATTCTTGATTCGTCAAGATCTTACAATTTTTCATCTCTCTCGTGTAGAAGTTCGGCAAAAAGTAATAACAATAAATCATTTTATATAGATATTTCTTTGATCGAAAAGTAATGTAAGCTTCATTCTTCAAATAAACGTCAGATTTTACATACGATAATAGTCCGTTCGTCAAAGTTAACTTGTAAGGAACAGAACATTCGGGATTAAGCGTTAAGCATTTCAAGGCGATAACAACGGCTAATACACAGGCGTTTGTTGTAACTTACGGAGTGCAAGCAAGATCCTCCGTATTGTCACTCGCGCGTCGAGATTCGAGTTGGCAGCAACGTGTGTCTCGCATTACTTCTCGAAACACGAATAAGGCGAGTATCGAGAGAAACGCGATTATCTCTTATAAAGAAATAATGATTGCTGATACGTGCGATTAATTATTCTATACGATTAACGATTTGTAGGAATATTGAAACGGCAGGTATTCAGGAAAGCAGATATCTCGCACGATTTATTAATTTAAAGTACATGGAAATCGATAGCGACGAGAATTGTAGATTATCATTTTGCGATATTTGCGTCATTTAGAACGACAATTTCTTTAATACTTGAACGCGAATATATCTCGCATCGCGCTTCGCATTTTCACGGATTAAGAATTAATTTAACTAATTATAATTTAACTAATTAATTCTTAATTTGTCTAGTCGGATTTGGTTGTGAAACGATTAAGCTTTGCTGATATCTCGTGATATTACATCTGAAATGTACAATAACGAATGCTCTCTGATTTCGATGTGCGAGCGCTGCGGGCTGAACACGAAGTCAGTACGTGTCCAAAATGTGCTCAAATGGATTCGGCACCGCGACACAGCGACATCGATCAACAGATCAAAATAATATCTCTAACGTCTCTAAGAATCCGCGCGTTATATGAATTTGAGTATAAACATTGTCAAATCTTTTCTTCGCCAGTAGATAAATAACAGGAGCAATAATTTGATCGACACAACTGGCTAATAAAATATTTATTGTAGTTCACTACGTTTCAGCCCTTATCAAGTGTAAAATTCGCAAACTATTCTTACAATGACATTTGTCCTAATCATGTCATTCGCCTGAAAGGTGAATGAATATACATTAACAATATAAAACTGAAAGTCGCAGTATAAAAAAGCAATTAATTCTTACGTGTATAATGTGTTCTATAATATTCTTTGAAAATTTCCAAAAAGCAGTGATGATTCGCATTGAAAAGCACGTCAATAACATAAGATGGTGAACATTTAACTAAATACCTTTACGTAAACAGGAACCGCATGTAGGACGAATTGACGTCACATAAACAATATAGGGAATTCTAATAGGAAGAAAGCAATAATTAAGTCGCGTACACATTATATACGTAAGAATTAATTGCTTTTTTATACTGCGACTTTTAGTTTTATATTGTTAATGTATATTCATTCACCTTTCAGGCGAATGACATGATTAGGACAAATGTCATTGTAAGAATAGTTTGCGAATTTTACACTGATAAGGGCCGAAACCCATGGCCGAAACGTAGTAAACTACAATAAATATTTTATTAGCCAGTTGTGTCGATCAAATTATTGCTCCTGTTGAATATAAACATCTGCAATAATTATCTTTGTAATAAATATCTTTGTACTAACAGGATTGAAAGCGCCAAGTAATACGTAAATCGCCGGAACGAGATGACGAAAGCTGTGACGTATCGATTGTTAATAATTTATTTGAAATGTAAGGAATATAATATTTCATGTTACGTTTACTTTGCAGTAGTCGTTGAATATTTCGTTGAATTCGGAGAATTGCCTGACACGCGGCGCTCGGCGTTTGTTTTTGTGGCTTAGCGCGGCGCGCTATTGTTTACGCAAGGTCGCGCGCGTAACGCGTTATCATTCGTGTGGTGTTACTCGAATCGGTAGGCAGCAGCGCGATTCGCTCCGTGTGTCGCATTATTTCTCGAGACTAGTGTGTCCAGATTGCTTGACCAGAAAAAGAATAAATTAGTTAAGCGTGGGAGGGGGGGGGTCTGAATTAAAATTTTACACAAAATTATAGCTGTTATTAACAAATTTTTACTAATACCATAAATGTTGATAATTTCACAAAAGAAAATTATTTTAGTTTACAACAATTTTTGTATGCCATCGAATTTGTTCTTACTTCCACTAGTTTTTCATTCAATGGCCAATTTTATGAACAAATTTTTGGTAGTCTTATGGGTTCTCCTCTCTGCCAAATCCTCGCTGACATGGTCATGGATGATTTAGAAACAAGTTGTTTACGGAAACTTAATTTCGCGATTCCTATTTTCTTCAGATATGTGGATGATATCTTCACTCTGTCGTTCCTCATAGTGAACTTAACAATATACTCAATATATTCAATAGCTACCATCCACGTTTAAAATTTACACATGAAATAGAAAATAATAATTGCCTTCCATTTTTAGACACTTTAGTTATCAGAGATGGTCATAATTTATTAACTAATTGGTACAGAAAACCCACCTTCTCTGGGAGATATATCAACTTTTTCTCAAACCACCCGCTAAAATATAAAATCAACACAGTAAATAGTCTCATTGATCGCGGTATTTTATTATCCGACAAACGCTTCCATCAGGCAAACATAATAATCGTAAAGACAATTCTCCTTAACAACTCCTTTCCTGATAATCTTGTCAATAAATTAATGACCACTAGACTAAAGCAACTCAGTCTTCGATGTAATAATAATGATAAAGAACGCGCTTATAACTTTGATCCGCGCAAATGTCTAACTATACTGTTTGTCATTGGCCTTAGCGCGAATTTACGATTCACACTTGAAAAAATCGGTCTTAACATAGTATATACTATCCCAAAAAAACTTGATGTTATTATAAAAAAGGGCAAAGATAGTCTTGACAAAGAAAGGGAGACTGGACTCGTTTACAGAATTAATTGTGACGAATGTAATGCTTCATACATTGGACAGACGAAAAGACACAAACACGTATAAAAGAACATCAATACGACATTAAAAAGAACGAAAATAATCACTCGATATTAAGCAAGCACCGTACATCTTGTGGACACAACTTTAAATGGTCCGAAGCAAATGTATTACATAAAGAAAAGAATATTAAAAAACGTGAGATAGCGGAGATGTTTTTTATAAAAAGACAGTCTAATACCTTAAATCTACAAAGAGACACGGATAATTTGAATCCGATATATGACAGCATTATTTTTAACTTATAACTCATGTTTATAATTTTAACCTCTATATACTTCTTAATTTATCAGTTGCTTGTTTGT
>NJRL01000615.1:11136-25200 GCA_003063815.1 Aphaenogaster rudis | reverse complement strand
ATTCTGTAAAATCGATCGTCTATTATTTATGTTTCTGTAATGATTTGTTGTAGCCTAATTACTTGAGAAGGACCCAATCCCTAGGGTCGAAACGTCATAATAAACGTTAACCTACACGGAAAAAACGATAAGGTTGCTACAACCACAATAATAGTAACATTTGATACAGCCACGACCTGTGGTTGTCACATTCACATTGATGTGAAGGCAACTATATGCATTTGGTACAGCAAACATAGTGAATGTTGAGACAAACATATATAGATACACTACACAAAACAATGTGAATGTGACAACCACAGGACGTGGCTGTACCAAATGTTACTATTATTGTGGTTGTGGCAACCTTATTGTTTTTTCCGTGTAACATTAGCCAATTGCGTCGATATAAATACAGAATTTTTTCTTAGAAAATTATTTATCTATATTTATTATTGCTTTGTAACTAAAAATATTTAATATGAACTAAAAACAAAAAAATGCAACTCGCATAAATGTTATAATGATGACATTACGCACCGTCTCTGTATGCGTAAGTGGAGGAGGAAAAACGCAGGTGCGCACGGGCTCGAAATCGCATTACTGACTCGAATTTTATCAAAACAGAAAAAGAGTACAAAGAGTACGTTTTCACGAAAAAAGTAAAAAAAGATCAAAAGTATCTGTACTCTTTTTTATTATTGAGAAGGAGTACATGTACTCTTCAAAAGAGTACGTGTCTGGTCACTCTACTCGGGACGCGCGATCGCGATTATATTAACGATTACATTAGTCTGCACAATTAATTAGCTACCGCGATTCTTAAATATCGACGTAACGGCTATTGAGACGGATATTTCACAGTTCATTCGTTTGAAGCAGCAAACGAAGCAGTAGCGGACGTTATCATAATCAATCGCAATGCCAACGCTGTTTCCGGATTCTTTGGGCATTAACGAAATGTATTTCCTGCGAATCGAACATATTTAATTAATTGCACTGTTCTTTGTTAATAATCCCGTAATTTCGCGTCCGTCCATATTTATTGCTTACTTGACTTTACAAACTGAAATGACATGAAGTCTAATAAATATTTCTTCGCGGAGCAGAAAAATTGTTTATCTAAATTATTTTAGAATTTATTATAATTCCATATCAGCTCTCTCTCTCTCTCTCTCTCTCTTTCTCTCTCTCTCTCTCTCTCTCTCTCTCTCTCTCTCTCTCTCTCTCTGTCTCTCTCTTAATTAAAATACTTAAATTAACCGAGCAATAAAAAATAAAACTATGAAAAGCAAAAGCAAATTGTAATACGCGATGTTAACATAATTACGAACTTAAGTACGCAAATTCTACACGATAACATTGATCAACTTTGGTCGTTTACAACTAACTGGAAATTATTGCGACCTCGACATTTTCATATTAGACTTTTTATTATAATTAATCCCCAGGTATTATGTATTACATTGTAAATATGGTGGGACACTATATAAAAATTAACAGGAAAATAGGGTAATATATTAATTAAATATATGAAATGAACATATCATGTAATTATAATTAGATACAATATTTTAATGTGAATAAAATATATTATAAATTATAAAATTTTATTGGCATAATAATGTGTTATATATAAAAAATGAAAAGATTGTTATTATTAAGATTAATAATTACATTTACAGAAAAAAATAATGAATAAATTTGATCGAACATTTATTAAGAAAAAGTATGGAATTTTGGAAACGCTTTACATACAAGAAATTCCTCATCGAAATGTTGTTTCTCGTTTTAATTTTCCTTGCATAGGCAATATAAGAAAAACGAGATATATCTCGAAAGTAAAGCAAATCCAGTTTGCAAATATTAAAATTGGATCGATTGCAAAATTGGAGCATAGCGTCGAATATATCCGCATGATCGAAACCTTATGACCTAGGACTTCTCAAACAAGCGAGTTTTGTATCGCAATTTGATCCTGTTTCATTATCGTTCGCAATCGTTATCGCAGCGTTGTTGCAACGCGATGAGGCAATTACGATGGTGTGCACGGGCGCATCAGGTGCGCCGGCACGCAGCTGGCGAAAGGCCCGGCGGCGCGGCGGGTCTTAGGAGATTTGTGGACAGGAAGATGATCGTAGCTCGTGGGCTTAGCCCGTGCAAACGCGCAAGTCGATCTGGTAGCTGGATTTGCGGGATCGATGGACCGTCGCGTCGGCCGGCTGGCCGGCACGCCGAATTCGCGGGAACGAACAGACAACGGATCGATAACTTGACTCGCCGCAGCGACGCGGCGGCCCCCGACTTAAGCCCGAAATCGATCGGAATCAGTATCTACCTTAGCCATTCTCTGATTCCGCCCTGTTAATTGGCCGGCTCTGCGTCCCTCAAGATTAATGACTTTCATAAGGTGAATGCACCGGTATCTGACGCTTTGAACCAGTGACTCTCAGCCACCGGTTTTCCGGCGAATTGTTACTATCACACACACACGAAAAAAGGAAAGAGCTTATTCTATTACATAAATATGAATATACCGATAGCAAATATCATTTGCAACAATGACAAATTTATAACAATCACATTAATAATAGCGACAATAAAATATACACCATAAAAAGTAAATCGGATATTATTTATCGGGAAAATTGATCATCGCTTTATCGAATATGTATTTATTTTCACATATGAAAAACATACAACGTTAACATGTCGCCGTTTAATCGTTGCCATTCATTCGGTTTGCAATAGGACGACCGAGATACCACGGGAAATAGAGAACGATGGTTAATGGTGAAAGTTAAACGGTGACACGTTCGGAATATTGTAGGACACATATGTCCCAAATTTTTCATCCCCTCACGCGCGCGCGACACGCGTCCTACGGTAATTCCTATTTTTATTGCCGTGAAAAGTGCGTGTTTGTCGTCGGTTTAGAGAAGTTGCCAAAGCCTGACTGACATGACACTAATTTGGGCGTCATCGCGAAATGTTTCTAAAAATATCTCGTACATTCTAAATTTCTTGGAGTGAAATCTCACTCCAAAGAGTGAAAATACTGCCACTTTGAAATTTGAGTGGCAGTATTTTCACTCGCTTGGAGTGAATTTTCACTCGTTTGGAGTGCAATTCACTCCAAAAAATTTAGACGTATTTAGAAATCTTCCGTAATAATGATAAATTATTGAACTTTCCAATACCGCATTATTTTGAGTATTTTATCTCTGATTTTATTTTATTTTTGATAGTACTCGCTAATATGTCATTCATCTGTAAGATACTTATATCCCCCTCAACTTCTTTACTGCTTACTCTATTTGTTTTCCAATTAATAAAGTTGTAAAAAAATAATACTTGAAATGTATAGCAGTTTTTATAACAATTTCCTCATGAAATTTCTCTTAACATTCGCAGTTGATTATATCTTCGTTGCTGGTAAAATACCTTACGTTGCATAAGTTCTTTTCGAACATTCTGATTTCACAGAGCAATAATGCTTCACGCATTACGCGAACTCTAATTTTTCGATACGACCAAACATCCGACATGATCACCAATTAAATCGCTTTGCGGTGCGTCTTTCACCCCGAGGGAGACGAGAATACGGCAACATTTTGAGGGCTCCGTTACGAGTGGCTCGCGGTCGAACCAAGGAATATATAAATTTTAACGGCGACTGACGTCGCTTTTTAATACTGCGCGGGCCAGTTTTGGTCGGAAGTTAGTGCCTTTCCTAGTACAGCGATGATCCTCTTCCCGCGGTACTTCTCTCGCTCGTAATCGTCGTCGGCGACCGGCATTCGCGGCTTGTAATCAAATCTCGTTGCTTCCCGAAACTGACTTTTAACTCTTAACTAGTGGTATAAATGTGTGATCATATTTTTTGTAGGTGTAAGATTTTTTTAAAAGAATTTGGGACGGTTTCTTTTCCAGAAATACTTGTGGAAATATCTTAAATAGAACACGACGAAAGTATTTATTGCAAATTATATTATATGTAGTATATTCAAAGTTCTAAGCTTGATATTCAAAGTTTAAGTGCCAAATTTTTCAATACACAGAATTGAGAAATATCAATGAATAATATCTATTTAGTAAATTTTTCTCAAGAGATTTAAAATTTTTAAATAAATTTTTGGGAAGACTAGTGGAAAAGCGGGCTCTCTCTCTCTCTCTCTCTCTCTCTCTCTCTCTCTCTCTCTCTCTCTCTCTCTCTGGAATATTCAATATAGTTACAAATTACATAAAATATGGTGCGATTCACATGAAAGAATTGTGCTTGAATATGTATTGAATTGTATTATATTTACATAATTTGTAATAAAAATTACGAAAATAAAATTTACTGATTGCGTTTTAAAATGTAATTTATATTTGAATTATTTAATATTGTTGATTGTAACAGTAAATATAAAAAAATATTGATAAAACGTGATATACATTTACGAATTGAAACACATTTCGAAGGTATTTCTTTGAACCACATCGTATTGCGAAAATCCAGAACAAGCAGAGAAACCATGTGTTACGTCAAGAAAACAGAAACATGAGCGTTCGCCGGAATTGCCGGACCACCTCAATGCGCGCATAAATTCATATTTTATCGCGGGATGCATAATATATGCATTATTTCAGCATATTTTAGACGGCGCTTTTTAGATGCTTTTGTGCATATTGTTCGCGCATTTAAAACTCAACCGCAAGTATTTTGTAAACGAGCATAATTACTGTTCGTATTCTCTAATTTCAATTTTAGATTTAACGTATTTCGGATTCTTCATTGCTGCGAAATTAAAAATCGCTGCGCGCATTTTAATATATGTAAGCCTGGTTAAAAAAATATCTTGGGGTATCTCTATTAATTTAATTTCTTGGGATAAAATTTTGTCATTACGAAGAGATGTTTGTTATAAAATATTAATTGCTTGAGCGATGTCACACGATGTCGAGGTTAAACCAGGGACTCGTAAATTGAAATTAAAATCAGTTAATTGATAATCCCGCGATAGAGTATCGTCCAACTAATTAAATCGGTAATTAAAGGCCGTAAGAAAGATCGTGGATGGAGGAAACGGGGGCGGCAAAGATCTTCTTCTGGATATTCCCTTGGAAGGAAATAAGCTACTGTTAATTTATCGTAATCGTTCGGTGTGACTAAGTAAGTGAGCGACGCCTCGTAATATTCTTTATTAAAATATCGAGCTGCTACTTCTTCTCGCGTCTGCTGGATTTTATTCCCGAGACACTACTCATTCTCGAAAGTGCATCTCCGGGCGAGAAACGATCTGAATATTATTAATACTTGCACATTTATTGTATTTTTAGTTAATTGTTCTTTTTATTGTATCTTATGTAAACGATACATATTACATTATTCTCAAAATTTTCAGCAAATCTCTGCTGTTGGAGTCGAATACAGTCGTTGTTTTTTAGTTTATTTGCTTATTTTATTATATAGAATAATACTAACGAGTAATGGCATCCGCTTTGCGCTGGCATTAAAATCTTTTCGGCACGCGTTCATTCGGAAAATCAGGGAGAAACGGAAACTTTTTTCGTCCTCCGCCGACATCCGAGGACAGAGGTGACGTTAATTCCCGGCGACAGGGGCAAAACGCTTCTCCATCCGGAAGGATACGCGTGACACCGTTTCGATCGATACACGCGTGTACCGGGGATGTGATGGTGGATTCGTAATCGCATCACGAGGCGATATCTCGATTCGTTTAATCGGACGAAGGCGACGACGACGAGCAAGAGCCAGATGGACATCGCAAAAGTTGCCCTCTTCCTTTTATATGCCCTGCCCTTTTACTACGGATTAATTAGCTTTTTCGTGAGTCAGCGTGACGGATCGTGAAGAGGACGAGAAATGACGTGACTTTCCCTAACTTGACGCGAAAGAGATCTGCCGAAAGTGAGATCAGAGTACAAATCAGATTTCTGTATTTTTATCTTATTCAATTTTCTACTTAATTTCAAACTTTCCTCTTCTTTTCACATTCATATACTCTTACATATTTTCTTTTATTTGTAGACAAATAATTTGTACTAGAGTACAAATTAGAACTTATGCAAATTAATTTAACCAAACTGACATATCCCCAATGAAAAATTGGAGAAAGTAGGAAATAGAGAGAAGGGAGAGTAGGAAAGAGAGGGAGTGAATGAGAGAGAGGGGGTGTGCAGCCTGGTGATAAAAGTCGAGCATCGCCGGACGAATAATCGTTTTTCATAAATAACCATCGCGATAAATCAATTCAATGCCGGGACTCTTTGGATTTCCAAATAAGCAATAACTGCCGAAGTGCGGGGACGGGAAAATGAAAAAGCGCGGGCCAATGGATCTTTTTTTTTTTTTCAAAAGGAGTGGGGAGAAACCCCGGCAGAGATAGGGGTGAGGCGCTAAGTGGGTCAGTACCGGCACAATGCAGCAGACATGCAACAAAAAACACGTTGTTATACGGACCGCAACGGAGATGCGCTCGGTGCATACGCATTTTATCCGGACCGATATACCTGATAACGAGTTCCAAAAAAGAAAAAAAAATAACTCGCTCTACAGGAAATGGATATTGAAATGCGTATTCTCGGCGAGGAGGTCGACGTAGGCCGGATATTGAAATATGCTTTTGCGTGGGGAATCGCGGTTGGGGTTCGATGGGAAGTCTGTATATTTTGAACAAAGGCGATTTTTTTCGCGAGGAAGGATCCGTAAATTAGGAAGAGATTAATATTTTTTTTTATCAGTTTTAAGTTTAAAGAGAAAATGAGGAGAGACCGAAAAACATTTTAATACATCTTTTTGAGAATTTTTTTGCTACAGCTACGGTTGAAAATTGTTTGATTGTATAACTACGATTTTGAATCCCTTGTTTTATTAGCCATTGTATCACGCTATTTTCTATTTTTCATTAAAATATTGATGAAAGAAATAAGAAATGAAAGAAGTTTGTTAACACACGCCTTTACGGACGTATCTTCGTATACCGAGTAAAAAGTAATCTTGAAGAGAAAAGGCTAAATGTAGATCTAGGGCAACAACGTCTGTCTCGATCTCCTCGATCGTTTCGGTAGAAACGGTTAGCGAGAATTCGCTCGTGCGACAGAGATATTATTTTTCATAAACGCGGCATAAATGGCCGTTTCGCGTGATTGCGTGGACCCTTGGAGGAGTACGCGAACGAAGATCCACTCTGTACAGGATCTACAGGATGAATTTCTATAGTTACGTTTTCATGAAAGTTACAAAAGGCCGCGTACGAGGCTATTTTTCCAACGATATTTTTTTAGATAAACTCATAACTTCTCCGCAAATATCTAAAACTACATAATACAAGTGTCTGCAATATTATGATACAAACAAGTAAAAGTATTTCTATCGAACGCGATGTTTAGTATGACGTTGCTTTGCTTGCTCAAGATAATTAAGAATTAATTAAGACCAAGCAGATCATTCGAAAACTGGAATTACCCAGCCATGTAAATATTCCCGCCACGGTATCCTAAGCATGCATTTAATCGCGAGGAGAGGGAGGAAACTGCTACCGCGCGAATTCGTTTACTTTCTATTACTCCGTTTTTATCAGGGGATGAGATCATTATGCGAGCCCCCTTACCACTCCGCGTAGCGTCTTGCATCACCATTTTTTTTCCAGTCAGGCTCCAGCCGGAGAGAAGCTTCTCGCCTCTCCGTGCGACAGTAATTTTACTTAATTAAATTCCGTTCTTTCCGCCTTTGGTGGCGCGACCCCTCGTCGTTTCGGGCCGGCCACCACGGACTAACCCCACCTCTCCTCCCTAGAGCAAATGCCGCCTTTTCCTAACGCGTCACCCGCTGTATCGCCACTGATTTTTTTCCTCCCGCTCTGTCGCTCCGTTCTTGCTTCGTCGTCGCAGCTTCAAACGATTTTTCTCGGTGGGTGATCTCAGCCATCGGAAGAGACAGATACTCTTCGAAATAAAAGGGGCGGATCTAGAAAACTTTCAAGAGGAGTGCTGGAACAATCACAAATTATATTTTTAAAGAATAGATTTTATTGTTTATTTTTATTTTTCCTATTTGTTATTCAATAGGATGAGCTTTTGAACATATTATATATTAGTGTTTATTTCGATAGCTTAAAAGTTAAAAAATTAAAAATAAGTTTTAATTAATTTTTAATCGAGAATCTGTGTTTTACGTCAATTAAAATTATTGTAACCAGAAACTTTAATTTTTCTAAATTGCCAGTAAATAATTAACGTGTAATAAATTGTAAGACGACCCAACTGGCAAGAGATGGTATTCTATTTATCCCCCAACACGGGGGGGACGGAGGAGAATCTTATAGATGCTTTAGCATTATTAATATTAAATTTATTACTCGTAGAGGACCACAATCCGTATGGTTGATACGTAGTGATAAATAGAATACCATCTCTTACCAGTTAGGTCGTCTTACAATTTATTTTACATGTTAATTATTTACTGGCAATTTAGGAAAATTAAAGTTTCTGGTCATTATACACCTCGACTGAAAAATGGTGTCACACGAAACGAACACGTTTTCTTAACATCATCGGCTGTTGCGATAAATATTATCACATGCCTCGATGGTCGAACTGGCTACGACGCCCGCACGGAGTATAGGGAGGTCCAGGTTCAAATCCTGGCTGAGGTCATATTTTTCGCAACAAATTTTTTAACAGTTTCTTGATGGGAGGAGGTTAGGGGGACGGGGGAGAATCTTATAGATGCTTTAGCATTATTAATATTAAATTTATTACTCGTAGAGAACCACAATCCGTATGGTTGATACGTAGTGATAAATAGAATACCATCTCTTGCCAGTTAGGTCGTCTTACAATTTATTACATAAAATTATTGTAAACGAAAGAGTTAAATATTTTAATTGTAAAGATTAATGGATTGTAGTTTGATTGTAATAGGTATGATATATTGCGTGTCATGAATCTCTTATATACGGCATGCCTCTTAAACTCTTTATATTGTAGGAAGGCTAGAAAGCCTTACACGTGTTAAAGTATCTGGCTGTCGGTACATTCTCCGTCAAGGCGTTCGCCGAATAATATCATGGGCAATGATTTACATTTAATAGCAGGGTAAAAGCGCGGCAAGATGTCAGTGGAGTCATAACGAGGGAAGAATGTGTCTATCGCGGCTTTCGCAGTCGGGATAACGTTTACGGTTGCTCGTTAAGCGCCGTAAGAATTAAAGCAGCAAAGAAGGGCTCGGCCCGAGCGAGACGGTAAGAAAGAGGAGAGAGAGAGTGAGAGCAACTTCTTATTGCCACTTCATCTGCAATTAACATTTATGGGCGCGGGTGAGTGCCGCTGGAAAAACTAATTAAATATTCTGTGACACGCCGCGAACCTTAGGGGCCGATACCTTGTACATAGCGCTATGTCGTTTTCAACCCTTGAACGCCGACGAACAGAAGAGGAATAAAGAGATAAGAAGTCGCCAACGGGAAACATTTCACTTGGTCTGACTGGAGCCAGATTTAATTCGCAACTACGTTAGTATTTTGTAATGAGATGAATATGAATAATTAAATATTATTATCATATTGGTGATAGAAAAGAAAATCTATTTTAGTAAGATCTTTTTATTTATGCGTCAAGTTATTAGCATCTTTCAATTTTCAATTTTTCCTGCTTACGTTGAATTTCTTCTTTTATAGCTGTATACATTTTCTCAGTTCAAGTTTTTATAATATGTCTAATTAAGTTTCCGTCATACGAAATGAGATCTAAATTTTTTAATCTCCATCAGGGAATGCGGCTACACATCTCGCGTACAATTAAATCGACCGTCATGTCGATGGCAAACTGCGCGCGGCTTTGTCGCACACCCGTTTGCGTAAAACGTACATCATCTTTCGGCGCTGATGAACGCCGGTGTAAACGCGGTATAATCGCGACGTGTTACTACCTATTTGTCGGTCGGCTCGTAACGCGGGTCGGCCAACCAACCCCCCGTGGGAGACGGGGGCGAGAGAGCGCCGAGGGTTAGCTCGCGGCATGGTCGGGCGAGAGAGTATATCTAACGGATTCGTGTGTGCAAACCACATCGGGTGGTGGTTGTCGGGCGCGCGATCCGCGTGTAAGCCCCTCACACACGATAAGCACCAGCCGATAACGGAAGAGCATCCCTCCGCGCGCGCGCGCGCGCGCGCGACCGACACCCGCTTTTCGTCTCCCCTCCGGGTTAACCCCTCGTCACGAGGGCCACCCTAGCACGACGGACGCTCTAAATTTTCGCCGATTTTCTTTAAAATCTTCGTTGGAGGGACGCGCGCGCGGACAGCCGGGATGGCGAAGGGATAAAGGCGAAACAACCCCGACGTCGTACCGACGCCCTCAACCCCCGCGCAAGGCGACAAGATAGCGCTGACGGATAGGGGCAGCCGCTGCGCCGGCTGGGGCGATGAGAGCTGTTTAGAGATTTTCGAAGTGATAACGCAGAAACACGGCCGCGAGCGCGCGTTTAAATCCGCGAGCACGTATGTGCGCCACTACCGGGGATTTTCACTGATTTAGTTTCCTCGCCGCCGTTTTTCCGCCACATTTCTCTCGATTGTTTGTCAGCGACGAAAGGGGATGATAAAATTTGCCGCTCGACCGATCAGTCAATCTTAGATCGATCTTTATTTCAGTTGCGCTCTTATGAAATATACTAATCGTTACATATCTCGCGATTTCGAATTTCTTTGTATATATTAATTGTTATATAAATTTTCCCTGCATATATTTTATTTTTGAGCAAAATAGAATTTTGTATAAATTATAAATGAGCTGATGAGAGGTATCATTAGCATAGATTACCACTTTCAAATTATTTTTAAATATATATTGATAAATGGTTTCATACACATATTTACATTTATTTTATTCTTTTATTTAATGAATTTTCTTTCTTTCAGTCACGCTATAGAACAATTATTCGATATTCGCGAGAATACACATAGAACAAATTTAAAATGCTGCATTTACTGCTTGCCTCCTACATCCAGCGAGATGAGTTTTTTCGGGATACGGCATTGTCATCTTCCTTCAGATTTTCGATAACGATAATGCGATACAACAGCGGCTACGAAGATCCGTCTGGATTTAGTTTTCCTGGTTGTGCTTTTCGACCGCTATCCCTTTTTGACAATCGGTTTACAGCGGCGCTCCTACGTCGAGCAGCTCACGCGGATGGGTCCGTTTAACGCTATCGCGCCGTCGACATTTTCAGCGCGCATTGATCTCGACTGTCGCTTCGTTATCGATAATCTCCCGGCTGACGAAAAAAATCATGTGTCGTTTGTTTCACCGTATTTACGAGCCAATCTCAGCCGACTAAATTCCTACTATTCCGCTTACGCTAAGCGTCCTTATGTTTCTTCGTGCTTTGTTGAATAATGCTTCAGGCTTTGTTGCGACTTGAACCATTGTTACGTGAATGCTGAAGCAGAAAACAAAATTGGTGGCAATTATTTTTAAATTAATTGAATTTTTTTTAAATTGCAGTATTTCTTTTAGTTACTGTCATTATCTTATTTTAGAATTAAAGATATCAACAGTGTGCACTCTTTCTAATTATTAATGTTAGTACAATTAAGCCGAGATTTTAGAAGTTGAAAATTATAAGTTATTAAGATGTCATTATTTATGGTTATTAAATCAAGCATTAGTATATATAGTCTATTATGAATAATGCAACTACCTTAACGATGTCATTATATATCTTTCCTCCGATCCAAAAGAACTTAAATAATATCCCGCGTTGACATAACTAGAAGTAAAACTCTTCGAGATTTATCCGCATCCCAGGCAGAGCACAACGCATATCCCCGTGTCACCGTTTTTCCCACCGCTTCATAACTTCTCTCCACCATCCCTGTGCTCTTCATTTTTTTTTCTTTTTTTTTATTAAACCACCGCGCGCTATTTGTAGTCGACTACGACGACATGAGAAGCAACAACCCGCTGTAACCCTGAGATATTATGTAGCCGTGCAAACCGCGCGGTGACAAACGTCCGCCCGCCACCCCGTGCTCTCTCCACAATCACCCTCGCGCGTTACCTGCCGCGCGAACGCGCGGGGGTGAGGGACTGCGTTTTTGCGCTCGCACACAAACGATCACGATTTGCTCGTACGCACGCCGCCTGTGTGTACCACGGCAATATGGAAGATCATATGTCATGCCGGGGGTGACGGGGGTGCGCGGGACCGCGGACTCACCGGGGGGTGGCACGCACACCCCTCTAGAGAGGGCCGGCCGCTCGTTCGTCCGTTTGCACACCCCGTCCGTTTTCAGTCCGTGCGTACACACTACACGACGTTCAGGGGTGGATAGTGTTCAAAAGAGCACACCATTCGCGGGTGGATGAGATCATTTTAGACCTGCTTTATCTGGAATATCTTGAAACGCAATTCAGAACGGTTGTTATGAAATATAACGTCGAATAATCTTAATTTCCATTCTCTACAATGGAAAATTAAACACACGTATAGTTTTTTATAGTGCCAATTTTATTCAACATTAATTTATAACATTAATTAGTAAATTTGATCGCATGATACATGTATATATATTTCCTGTGATAAGATACGATTGAATCGAAGTTAATCAGTATTTTAATAACGGCCTCATGTAAAGTTTACACATTCGCTTTTCAATTTGTTGTAGATATTATTTCTTTACTGTAATTGGATTGATCATAATAGTCCTGAATACTCCGATTTTACCACGACAGTTAAGTTTGATATCCGATAAAATGTCTCGATGTATGTATAACGCGCGAGACTCATGGGACGATATCGAGCACCAACCGGCCCTGTGCTCACACGCGCTCGCGTAGATTGAATTCCCGCAAACGGCGATGTAACGCCGCTGGCGGAAACGAATAAGCCAAATAAAATAAATAGTAAGGGCTTTCCGCCGTACCGTTTTTCCCGAGGTGTGCGTGCGAGCGTGCACGCGCGAACCCGCGTGATGTACGCGCCGTGCGTGCGTGCGAGCGTGTGCGTCGCTGCTGCCGCCCGGTCGTGCGTGCGGCTTATTAATCTGACGCTAAAGCGATATAAAGCCGCCGCCCACGTGACAGTTACGATAGTACTTCATGCTTGCTGCAATCCTCGTGTAAGCGGCGTCGCTACCTTCGATGTTCGGATTAATCTTTTCACCGTGGAAAAATCTGAAAGATGATAGCGTGTAATGAATGATCCACAGGTTTTAAAAAATTATTCTGACAGATTTATGTCGATATTATTAACCAATTATTTATTTATTTATAGAGAAATAGGACACAAGTATATTTTTACTTACATGACATGTGGAAAGACAATTATCTATGTAATTATCTTTGAAAAATGAACTACAAATACTAGATTATTTTATCTAAGATTAAAAAAAGTAATAATTATTGATACGTTATTATTATCAGTATTACATTATTGAATATTTTGGAAGGTATTCACTATCTTTAAATAAGGAAAGCATAAAATTTGTTACAAAAATGATGTTGGAAATCCCTTTCTGAGAGATCGCGTATACACAGCGACTTTTGGGTGCGTGTAGTCGCGCGAAGGGGTGCTGGGGGTGGCTGGTTGATATAAAGCGCATAGCGCAAGTCGGCCGTGGCGAGACTCTTTGTTCGGGCAACAATATAAGGGTGAATCGCGGTCGAGGATTGTTTGCGCCATATTGTTAGGGTGGGAGGATGATTCGACCATTTATTACGCCGGCATTCCAGCCTGATAATACTAGTAACACGACTGCTAACCGGAATGCTGGGTTTATTCCTTACTGTTGTAACCAGAAAGATGTTCCTGATTTGGAACTCGCGAGTGCCAATATTTTGTCGCAGCCTACGAGAGTTATTCATTAATATTTTTATTTATTTGTGCAATCGATAGGTTCCGAAATATTCCTTGTTATGTTATATATATATATATACAGGGTGAGTTTTTTAACCTGAAACTTTGAAATATCTCGAAAACAACGCATTTTAGAGAAAAATATTTTATACAAAAGTTTTGTGACTTCGAGGGGGACATAAGATAGGTCAAACGAAATTTTTCTAGGTTTCGGA
>NJRL01000614.1:100839-111058 GCA_003063815.1 Aphaenogaster rudis | reverse complement strand
GGGGCTATCCAGAACTCTCAACAGAACTGCCAGAACTCTCCAAAAATTTCTTCTTGCTTTAAAGGTACCGAATCGACACAAATAATGGTCCGTAACTCTTTCGATATTAATTCTACAGATTTTTGTCATTATGATTTTTGATAGAACTCCGCGGGGGCTATCCAGAACTCTCAACAGAACTGCCAGAACTCTCCAAAAATTTCTTCTTGCTTTAAAGCTACAGAATCGACACAAATAATGGTCCGTAACTCTTTGGGTATTAATTCTACAGATTTTGTTATAAAGATTTTTGATACAACTCCGCGGAGTTCTATCAAAAATCATAATGACAGAAATCTGTAGAATTAATACCGAAAGAGTTACGGACCATTATTTGTGTCGATTCTGTAGCTTTAAAGCAAGGAGAAATTTTTGGAGAGTTCTGGTAGTTCTATTGAGAGTTCTGGATAGCGCCCGCAGAGTTCTATCAAAAATCATAATGACAAAAATCTGTAGAATTAATACCGAAAGAGTTACGGACCATTATTTGTGTCGATTCTGTAGTTTTAAAGCAAGAGAAATTTTTGGAGAGTTCTGGCAGTTCTGTTGATAGTTCTGGATAGCCCCCACAGAGTTCTATCAAAAATCATAAGGACAAAAATCTGTAGAATTAATACCGAAAGAGTTACAGACCATTATTTGTGTCGATTCTGTAGTTTTAAAGCAAGAAGAAATTTTTGGAGAGTTCTGGCAGTTTTGTTGAGAATTCTGGATAGCCCCCGCGGAGTTCTATCTAAAATCTTAATAAGAAAATTGCATAAAACTGGTATTTTTGTAGTTACGACTATTTTTATGCTTCCACTTTTGGATATTCCATCCCAGTTTTTTTTACTTTCTCGAACAGAACTATGTCTAAAATGTATTAAGAACTCTGGAACTATATAAAATCTATCTAGAACTCTAATAAAAAATGATTCTTTTCGAAAATGGGGGGCTGCGTGAAGTTAGCCCCCCAATCTTTGAAACGCATTTTCATGCGTTTAATGGCCAGAACTATTTCTTAAAACTATCGAGAACTCTAGAACTATAGGAAATGTACACAGTACTCTAGAAAAAAATCATTTTTTAAATAATGTGGGGCTAACTTCACAGGGGTAGTTTTCGGTAATCTTATCTTAATACTTTATGCATAAAATAATAAGATCGATCAATTGGTGTAAAAAAACACATAGTTGCTTTCAAAAAAAGTATGCAGCTGCATGTTGCAAATTACATACCTTTTCTTAAAAGCAACTATGTATTTTTTTTACACCAATTGATTGGTCTTATTATTCTATGCATAAAAGTATTAAGGTAAGATTACCGAAAACTGAATGTTTTACAAGATATTTTGTATTTTATGTCAAAATACTGTAACTTTCAAGTCTCATAACTCGGAAAGTACTTAATAAAAAATAACTTTATTATAGGGTTTTGGAAAGCTCTAGAGATAGGCTAGAAGAATATGTAATAAAAAATAGGGGTTTCTATTTAAAAAAAACATTAATGATCTTGACCTGATTTTGACAAGGTTACTCAAGGTAAAGTCCATATTTCCATTATGTGTCCCCCTTCAAGCCATGCAACTTTTGTTCGAAAAATTTTTCAATAAAATCATCGATTCGTGAGATAATCGACCATATCACTTAAAATGAAACACCCGGTATATTTGGCGCAATTTAAAGATTTTAAACTTTTTTTTGTAAAATACATATCACTTCGGTTGAGTTAGGTATTGCAATTTTGTGATATAATTATTTTGTTAAGGAGGATTAAAGCTACTACCACTTGGGTTTTTTCGAGGTATAGTTTGGTACAATAGTTTTTTCTACGAGGAGCGCGTTTATTTGGCGCTTTTTTTACCTTTTTTAAAAAAGGTAATTTTGCTAGGATATCATGCATTTTTGTAGTATTAAGCATCCTATAAACAGTGCATATATTTTTTGCAACATATAATTGCAACTTAGCATGATTGTAAATCTTACTCAAACTGGTCGCAATCGAAAGCTTGTACTCACATTATATAATAAAAGTGCCGTTAGATTTTTGATTACGTCTTTAGTTCTTGATTAATTAAAAGGCTCTACTAATTAAAAACTTACAATTAAAGTAAGAAATGTATATATTTTCTATATCTATGTATCCCAGGTCGCCGATGACGGAACCCAGGCAGCGCGCTTCGTAGTTTTTAGTGTCTAGGTGTTCTCTTCCTCGAATTCGATGTCTACGTGTCCCAGATCGGATTCAAAGTATCAATACATCTAGATAGCGAAAACTACGAAGCGAACTACCTGGACCATATCATCGGCGACCTGGGACACGTAGACATCGAATTCGAAGTATTAATACTTCTAGACTCCAAAAACTACGGAACAAATTAACTGGACCTTGTCGTTGGCCACCTGGGACACGTAGACATCGAATTCGAAGTATCAATACACCTAGACACCGAAAACTGCGGAGCGCATTACCTAGACCTCGTCATCGGCAACCTGTGACACGTAGACACCGAATTTGAAGTATTAATACACCTAGACACCGAAATCTACGGAGCGAACTACCTGAATCTCGTCATCGGCGACCTGGGACACGTAGACATCGAATTCGAAGTATTAATACACCTAGACACCGAAAACTATGGAGCGAACTACTTGGACCTTATCATTCGCGACCTGGGACACGTAGACATCGAATTCGAGGAATTAGAACACTTACAATTAGACACCGGAATCTACGGAGCGCACTATCTGGACATCGTCATCGGCGAACTGGGACACGTAGACATTGAAAGATTATATTTTTTTTACTTTAATTGTAAGTTTTTAATTAGTGGAGTTTTTTAATTAATAATTCAAATCTGAATTGTTAATTAGTCATTACGCTATGGTTCTCATGAAATACGGTGCATTAAAAGAATTATTAAAATAATATACGGACCGTATATTAGAAGATTATAAAAGGACCCCGCATCATTCTTATGGGAAAATGTCTTTCGATGGATTTGGCTAATTTTTGAATATGTTGTAGTTCTCATCATTCTAATCAAATGTCTCAATGGGCACAACTTGATTCTATGTGCCGTTTCCGCGTTATAAGCCCTAGAAGGTCCAGATTTAACATGTAAAGGTGTAAGCTTTTCGACTCGATATGTGACCTTCGATCAAATGCGCGCGCGCGCATTCGATCGAGTCGAAAAGCCTACACCTTTACATGTTAAATCTGGACCTTCCAGGGCTTATAGCGCGGAAACGGCACATAGGATCAAGTTGTGCCCATTGAGACATTTGTTTAGAATAACGAGAACTACAATATATCAAAAAATTAGCCAAATCCACCGAAAGACATTTTCCCATAAGAATGGTGCGGGATTCTTTGTGTGTGGTACTGAGAAAAAAACTAATTTATTCCGCTATATATATTCTTAACTGAGAAAATAAAACTAATTTATTCCGCGATATATATTCTTATAGTCTCGCTAGGGAGAAACCACGATAGAGCGAGCGAGATAGCGAAAGAGCGAGCGAGATAGCTGTGCATTGTTTTTTTTCACTAGCGACAAACCGCGAAAGAGCGAGCGAGATAGCGATAAACAGCGCCATTTACAATGGGCTGTGCAACCGTACAATATTTTCTCTGTTTCTTAAATGAAAATTTTGAGATTCGCACTTTGTGTCGCAATATCTTCACTCGTACGGCACGTAGAGAAAAAATAAAAACACTTTTATTATGCAAATCAAACCCAAGCTTTCGATTGAGCCTACTCAGAACTTGATCGGTTCAGCCGTTATTGAGATCCGATAATCTCGAGCACTCGCAACTCGCCGGCTCGCGTAAAGATACACGGGGCGGTCTCGCTGCGCGTATACTTGGCGCGAGACACTACCGTGTCTCTTGATATTTACAATAATTAATGTGTACAAAGAAAAATGTAGCAAATGTTTCGATCCCGATTTGGATCCTCTTCAGTGCGTATAAAATGTAGAACGTTGAAGGGTTAAGAAAAGTCCTTTACTCAAGATGACTTCATACATTTTATAACAATTTGACATTTTTCTGACTGCATGAATGGAGGAGTTTGGATCTTAGTTTTGTTAATCAGTTTTACCCTTTAACATCCTATGTTTTATACTCACTGAAGAGGACCCAAAACAGGGTCGAAACGTTTGCTACATTTTTCTTTGTATACAGGGTGTATCAGACCACACAACCACCTTAATTTTTCCGAAAACGCGAGGTGACAGAAAGTTGGAGAGAAATGTTAAGTCCCAAATTCTATCCGAAGAATCGAATAAAGGTATTACCGTTTTCCGGAACTAACCGAAAATAGTGGTAACCGGGGTCAACTTTGAAATCTCAAATAGAAACGTAAGGTGTTGTTGGATAGAGCTTGAAACAAGAAACATCTTTTATTCAAACATAATCGCAGTATCTCTAATCGTTGAGGAGAAACGACTGGAAAATTGAAAAGTGATAGTGTCGAAATTAGAGAGCCTCTAGGAGAAAAAGGCGCCAACAGGTCATGTGACCAGTCTTTCCGTGACTGGCTGGCCCAAAATGTATGGATTTTTGCATTGCGACGTTAATGCAGAACAGATGCGACACATTTGTCAGACAAAGATGTAAAATGTGTTTACATCTTCGTATGAGAAATACGTTCTGCATTGGCGTCGTAATATCCATACATTTTGGGCCAGACAATCACGGAAAGGCTGGTCACATGACCCGTTGGCACCTCTCTCTCTCCTAGAGGCTCTCTAATTTCGACACTATCACTTTTCAATTTTCCAGTCGTTTCTCCTCAACGGTTACAGATACTGCGATTATGTTCGAATGAAAGATGTTTCTTTTTTCAAGCTCTATCCAACGACACCCTACATGACATACGTTTCTATTTGAGATTTCAAAATTGAGCCCGGTGACCACTACTTCCGGTCAGTTCCGGAAAACGGAAATACCTTTATTCGATTCTTCGGTTAGGATTTGAGACTTAACATTTCTCTCCAACTTCCTGTCACCTTGCGTTTTCGGAAAAATCGAGGTGGACGAGTGGTCTGATATACCCTGTATATTAATTATTGTAAATACACAATAATCACGCGCTGAGAACTGCGTTGGCTCTTATAAGCTTTTTTTCATCATATTAATATTTATTTATAAATCATCATTTCGGGTGTGAATTCTTAGATAATCTATATTAGAGAAGCAGTTATGTGTCTAATAGTTAATAGCGTCCAATAGTCTAATAGCGTTCGAAAATAGGTTTGGGTACTGCCAGCAAAAAGAGTAAAGTTGGCGACATTGAAAATTACTGGTGCTGCGTTTCATATCTCCCACCAGTAAATCAGCTGATGTTCTGGAAGTCTATAGACGTATATCTGAAAGTACATCTAGTATATCTAAAAATGGACTGTGATAATTAACAATAAAGAAAAACTTAAAAGATTATGAAACAAATACAATTATAGAAGTTGAGGAGCTATCAGACGATTCAAAAATGAAATTTTCAAGTAAAATGTATTCTTCCATTATTATTTGTTAATTTATATTTGTTTTTATTTTATTATTATTTCTTTGTAAATAAAAAAATCTTCATTTTATGTCTGTATTTTTTTCTTCTTTTTGTCAGCTGATTTACTGGTGGGAGATACGAAACGCAGCACCAGTAATTTTCAATGCTGCCAATTTTAATTTTTTTACTGACAGTACCCATCCATACCTATTTTCGAACGCACTATAAATAAAAACAATATAGCAGTCATTTGTCGCTTTATATACTGAAAAGGAGGAGGGTCCCTAAGGCCGGTTTTTGGCACCCTCTGAAATTGATCCGAAAATATCAGAAACGTTATATTTTTGTAAGAACTATTGAAATAAAGTGATTTTAGTCTAAACGGACATACTTTGATGCCTGTTTATACTATAATTCTAATTAATCCCATTTTTACCACCAACGCGATTTTATGTTACCTACATATCATCTCCTTACATTTGTGTGTGTGCGTGTATTTACGTGTGGGCGCGCGCGCTCGAAACTACAAAAACACGATTTGTGTAGATATTTGGCAATATACGTTTTTTTAAAACTCATACTGCTCTCTACAAGCTTCTTTAGTGTCTTCAGTCCCAGTTCACATTCTCATTTGAAGGTAAACTTGCAGTAATTCGAATGTCTTTACCGGAACTAATTCTTGATTGGCGTGATTCTTTTATAGCCACACAAATGTAAGGAGATGATATGTAAGTGACATAAGAGCGCGTTGGTGGTAAAAATGGGATTAATTAGAATTATAGTATAAACAGGCACCAAAGTATGTCCGTTTAGACTAAAATCACTTTAGTTCAATCACAATAGTTCTTACAAAAATATAACGTTTCTGATATTTTCGGATCAATTTCAGAGGGTGCCAAAAACCGGCCTTAGGGACCCTCCTCCTTTAATGGAAAGTATAAAGAATATTGCCAATAATTGATAACAATAGAAATTAGATTTTATAATTTTAAATAATATAATATGAGAATACATTTAATCTATCAAATCGTATACTAATTTTTTATTTTAAGACAATAATGAGCGAGTAATCGCCTACATGTTTATATGTGATAGATTGTATATTATCTCAGTTATATTTTGTCATTGCATGTGGTGAAAGAAGGTATTTTTTAGTTGTACATATAATTATATTGATTAGCATACACAAACGCATTTCAACATTACTATAAAATATATCTGGAAATTTAATAAAATTAAGTTTAATCAAAATTTAATGATCAAAAAATTATCTTCTTATAATTAATTAAGAAGAATTAAATACTATATAAACATATACAAAAATCTTTAAATATTTGACGAAATATCTTATCTTGATAAATATATATTTTTTTACCGTTAAGTTGAAAATTTATAATATTAAATTTTATTCTAACAATTATTAGAATTTTTTAAATTTGATATATATTTTATATATATTTTATATATTTTAAATATTTTAAATATTATAAGTTATAGTCAGTAAATTTTTACAAAAAAATATTAATTTCGGCAATTTCATTGAGTTTATATACATTTTATGTCATCAAATACATGTGAATTCATCAATGTTACAATAATGGAGCAAGGGGCACTGTCAAAGACAAATAATTAATGTTATAATTTATAAATGTGGTTGTTGGTATCTCCCTCTCTTTGGTAATATTTTTATGACACTCATAGGATTCTCTTGGCTTGACTCTAGAACAGCTAGATGCACAACAACATTGGGTTAGTACAACAATATCACTTTTCATATGGTTTTTCAGTTGATACATTTTACATATTTTATATATGAAATAAAAGTGAATTTTTCATAAAGCCATATCAATTACTTTCTATAAAGTATAATTTTTGATGCTGGTTATTATACATGACATTTGAATATCTGATATTTCTAGTTTCACATTTATTTATACAGATTCTTATATTAAAGAAGTACTGTTATGTTATTATATCAAAAAAATATTACATATTATTTTTAGCATTAAAAGTTAATTATTTAAAATATTTTATTGAAGCGTTGTAATTTTATTTTGAATGATAAATTGTAGCATCTTAAAATTTCCTTTAAAAATTTGAAGTATCTGCTGAAATATTGATATTTATTGCTATCTCATATATATAACTCATTTAACCCCTTGCGTGTGCATGATGTCTATAGACGTCATGGAGTTAATTGTTTTTTTTTTTAAGTAAACATTAAATTTGTCCGAAAATGGTTTCATAGAGGTTTCTTAGGTCGAGGATTTCGAATTTTTAATCGAAATTTCAAAAATTATTAATGCAAATTCAAAATAATGACTTTGCAAATCACAAAATTTTCAAATATCTTATGAAACAAATACAAAGAATTTTTTTAAATAGCTGTACTAAGGGGATACGAGTACATAGGTTTGAAATTAAGATTTTTAAATTTGTTTTTGAAAATCCAATATGGCGGACTTATATTTTTAAAAACTTATTTTAAACAAAATAAAACTTTGATATAAAATAAACCTATCCTATAGGTTTTACAGCTTCAATTGTAGAAAAGGATAGGTACAGTCTCATTTGAGACTATAAGAGGAGAGAAGAAACATTAAAAAGCGCATATAATAAAATAAATTCATTTTAAAATTGCATTAAAAAATTCTTTAATTTTACCTGGAATTTTTAATAAAAATACCTGGAAAATCCAGGAATTCTCAAGGGATTTTTTACATTACTTGAGTAAACACCCTGATTAAGAATATTGTGAAATTTTCCGCCATATTGGATACACCATCTTTGAATTTATCATGTTAACATCAAATTCATATTTAGCAACCTTGTAAACTAGAGATGTGCGAATCAAGATTTTTTAACTCGAATCAAATCGAATTTGCAAAAAAATCTCGAATCGAATTGACAAAAATATCGTCGAATTGAATCGAATCACCCACATTTCGAATTCGAATCGGATCAAAACGTAGGAATCCTGTATACAAGCCAGGAATGTGACGTAGGCATTCAAAGTATCTGAAGAGGTGAATAAAAATTAACGAAGTCTCGTAACGACCAACCTTCTGACCGCCTCGCAAAGGCGCTGAACGCACGATAGGATTCAACGGGTTTCAAATCTTTTTATGCACTTCTCCGATTCGAATTCGAATCGCAGTGATTCGATATTGTCGAATCTTTCGAATTCGAACTACGTCGATTCGGATTCGAATCGAATCGAATATCGTCAGATTCGATTCGATTCGATTCAAATTCGAATAATTCGCACATCTCTATTGTAAACATTGTTAAGCAAAAACGCATGAAATTAAATTAATCCAATCTATTTTACGCTATATTGAATTTTGCGCTATATTGAATCTGCCATTTTGAAATTTGAAATTCTGGCATTAAATTCAGTGATCTCGAAAATCTTTATATATAAATTATATAAATTATCATCTAAATCAGTACATGGAATACCCTGTACATTTAGCCCACTTTTGCCTGTTGAAGTCCCACACTCAAGGGGTTAATTTAATAACATTATTATTATGAATTATAAGCTACGAATATATTTAATAATTTTATCAAATTATTATGTTGTGTTATCTGGCATCTGATATAAAAAATACTACAAAGAATATCAGAAGATCATGTGGCTCATAATTTATAATGCACACTTAAACACACATTGCTATTGTCTTGCTTATAATTGTTTTTGCTTTTTTGTAATTGTATTTATGTGATATTCTCTATTCATGTAATTAATAAACAGCTTTTATCTGCTTATTTTATTTTTTCTGCTTTTATTATGGTAATTATTTACATTAATGGACACAGTCAATTAGCTTGATCTTTACATATGTTGTCAAGGGGATAGCCCTGAGTAACGTTCAGAAGGTTTTAGCCGTTGCTCGTTATTTATTAAGAAGTTATTAATAAAAAAAGTTTCATAAATAGAACATAGTTTTCCGACATGTGCATTTAAGAAAATTCGTCACGTAAGCTATATACTATATTTTGATCCCGAAATTTTTTATATTGCAGAGCAAAGAGCAAAGAATTTTTAAAAAAATAAAAAAAATTTTTGCCCACACGGTTGCTGAGATATAAATTAGTAAAGTTTAGTCATTTTACATAAGCATTACGCGACAAAGCGTGAAAACTGTCATCTTTCCTACAAAAACGCATGCTTGCAAAGTACTTACTATGATAAAAATATGCTCTCTGTATACATTGAAATCTTAGCGTCACATAGAAATTTGAAAAACCGTGAGTGCCCACGTATTAAGAAAGATATAACGTTTTAACGAGAGCTATTTTCTCCAGCCGACGCTAGCGAGACAGAGACTTGGCAACGTCGCTTCTGACCACGTGACGTGTGTGCCATTCAAACGCTATTCACAAATGAATTTATTGGTTATCTCCAGGGTTGGGAAAGTTACTTTTACAAAGTAACTCGTTATGGTTACTCGCTACTCATTCAAAAAAGTAACTCGTTACCGTTAGTCGTTACCCATTGGAAAAAGTAACTCGTTACAGTTATCGTTACTAAAAATATAACGAGTCGTTACAATAACGAGTCGTTACAATAACGAGTCGTTACAATAACGACTCGTTCCATTCTTGTAAAACTCGCTTATGCCCTTTCCGAACATATGTATTGTACATGTACAAAGTAACGATAAAAGTAACGATTATATTCGTTAC
>NJRL01000614.1:38989-49038 GCA_003063815.1 Aphaenogaster rudis | reverse complement strand
TCGATATGTTAAATCTTACGACTTAAAATCTTATTGTAGACACCGCTTAACGCCTCGCGTAAACGTAGCATATGGTTAATAGTGATAGTAAAAAGTAGAAAATAAAAAGCTAAATAGCGCGCGCGAAGCGCGCGTCTGTGGTGTCTAGTATAATAAAATTTTGTAACATCAGACGAAGAGAACGTCAATGCGTGTCGAGGTATGATATTATACTGGTTATAATTGAAGGATAAAATAATAAAGTGATAAAAACATGTGAAAGTCATATAAACAAAGTCAAATCAGAAGCACGTTATGAAAATTATGTAGATCTAATAATTTTATCATAAATATCAGTGAAGTTAGCTATATCATTTTGTAAATTAATCGTATGTTCGTGTTTTTTAATAAAGAATGCTTCGGCTATCTCACGTTTTTTTGTATTTATCTCTCTATGTAGTATTTCAGGTTCTAGCCAATTAAAATCGTATCCATGGGATATCTTATCCTTCAGTTGTTACCAGTATAATATCATACCTCGACACGCATTGACGTTCTCTTCGTCTGATGTTACAAAATTTTATTATATTACATCTTTAAGTTATTTATATGTTAATTTATCTTCTATTGCGCATACTATCTGTAAGTTTTATTAGTTTTTATCGCTTTTGATCTGTTACACTTGATGTTGTCGACAATCCAATTTTAATCTACTTTTAGATGATATACTTGGACATATCTCATAGATTCGAATGTGTTTAACCAAATTATTGTATCAACGCACTTGAGGACCGAAACCTACGGTCGAAACGTAGAGCACTAAATATATATCTGGTCAGTCAGGTCGAATCGAATTATTATATATTTGTTGTTTTTTACAAGATATAAGATTCTGGAGGGGTGAGTGTATGCGACCGTCCGTGTGTTTGTATCGGGCTGCGTTGGCTGTGTCTGTGTTAGTGTGCGTGTGCAGATTTTTGTGCAATTGGTCATCAGATTCTGAAGATGAGGCTGAAGTTCCTTGAATTCATTAGATGTCATTGCTGGGTTAGCAAGTGCCTTATCCACGCATGCGGTACGTTGGATACATAAACATGTTTTTTTATTTGGACATCTGCACACGCACACTAACACAGACACAGCCAACGCGGACCGATACAAACACACGGACGGTCGCATACACTCACGCCTTCAGAATATTATATCTTGTACCTTAGATACTTTTATATCTTGTATCTTGTATCTGATTGTGAAGAAGCGATTATGCCCATGACTGTATATATTATACTTATAAATATATTTATTTATAATATAGGCATCTATCTGTCCCGAGTTTACTAAGGTAGCCTTGACTTGATACCGAAAATCGAGTTTCACTTCCACCAACATTTCCGCAGTTCCCATACGATAATTCCATCACATGTTCTGACTCTATGATAACAAAATGCGATACATCAAATAGCTCCCGAAGAAAAACATCTGGGTGCAAGAGATTATTCTGCAAGATTATTTAAAACGAAAATATGCATTTTCACAGTTTTCTCCCATTTTCCATGTTTTCCCCGCAGGAAAAACTAATTATGCCACGTGATTCTACGGTCAAAATTCTATAAGAAATCACTCGAATTTTACTTGCCATCTCGGGGGCAAAAATCGGCCACTTTTACACATCCTCCTTTACATGTTTGGACTTAATATTACGATATCTTCGTGTTCATAGGACATGAAGAAGACATGAAAACCAAAAATACTTTTTTGATATAATTTAAATTCCAGCTATCGACTATCGAGACTAGTTACAATTCAATCAATTCAGCCGTTATTGAGATAAGAAAATGTGTGCTATAGATCCAATTCGGTAGATCGTGTAAATAGAGCCACAGGTACAGTTTAACTGTGCCACAGGCGTCTCGCTGCCGTTCGACTCGAACTTTGTTGCGCGTGAACTTGACACGAGACACTACCATGTCTCTTGATCTCAAACTATTCGCTTTCCGATAACATTATTTTAATATCTTTATGAACAAAATAATGAAATGGAAATATTGAAACAAAATATATAGTTATCTTTAAAAAAAATGTACAATTGCACGTTGTAAACAATGTAAACTATAATTTTTTCTTTATTGCAATTATGTGCTTTTTTATATTAATCGATTTATTTCATAGTTTTATGCGTAAAAGTATTAAGACAATATCATCGGAAAATGAATGTTACATAGACACACATGACACTTCATTATTATTTCCATAATCCATATTTTATATTAACATTAAGTCCTAGAAGGTCTCAACACGCTTTTTTGCTTTAAATTCTTGTAACTTGAGTCCTAATCAAAATATTTAGATTATTTAGGAGTAAATAGAGTTGTTTCTTTCTGAAAATCTACTCGGCGATGTGAGATAAGATATTTGAAAAAGAAGATATGAAGGTTGAAAATGGAGGTAAAAAAAGTAAGTAACCTCTGCCTTTTTACTAACAAATATTTAACTAATAAATGTTTTCGTCTACCTGTTAGAGTAGAATAAATTAATATAATTATTATTTGAGTAATCTATAACAAAAATTATGAATTCAAGGGGGTGAAAGGAGATAAAATTGTAAAAAGTTCAGAAAGTTTAATTTTCTAAATCGCCAGTAAATAATTAACGTGTAAGAAATTGTAAGACGACTCAACTGGCAAGAGATAATATTTCTATTTGTCACTACGTATCAACCATACGGATTGTGGTTCTCTACGAGTAACAAATTTAATGTTAATAATGCTAAAGCATCTATAAGATTTTCCCCCCTCCCCCAACACCTTCCCATCACGAAAACTGTTAAAGAATTTTTACTTTGAATGTTAAAGAATTTGTTGCGAAAAATATTACCTCAGCCAGGATTTGAACCTGGACCTCCCTATACTCCGTGCGGGCGTCGTACCAGTTCGACCACCGAGGCATGTGATAATATTTATCGCAACAAACGATGATGTTAAGAAGACGTATTCGTTTCGTGTGGCACCATCTTTAGGTCGAGGTGTATATAATAGCCAGAAAGTTGTGTGTATGTATGTATGTATATTTTATTGCTTCAACAGGGGTACACACAAAGGGACCCCTATAGCAAGGGGGTAACGGTATGAGTACATTATATAGGATTACAAGTTTAGTGAGAAGGCTCTTAACATTAGACTTTGGCTAATAAAATTGAATATTTTCTTAAGCGCACTGGGATCATGAACTGACAAAATTGTTGTCAATGCGTTATCAGTTCTGTCAGCTCCAACATATTCACCGATATAGTGGGTTCTATATGATTCGAAAATTGGGCAGCGGAGCATGAAATGTTGAGTAGTTTCCTTTTCGCATAGATTGCAGATTTGACATATTTGTTGCGAGTCGAGTTTAGCGGTATATTGCTTATAACTCAATTTGCATATGAAAAGATTAGCCAACCTAGCCTGGGCGCTTTATGGGCAACGGGAGGCGGAGCGTGAGATGCTTAGCTCTATTATCGGCAATTGACCGGGGGAGCTCGAGCTGACAGGACGAGGACGAGGACAAAGATTCCAAGTCCTGTGCTATTAATATTTGCTTGTACCTTGAGAATACCTCCTCAGTTCTGTCAGCCCAGGGGCCCGGCTCGAAGGTCCCCCAGAGATCAAGAGAGTCTGTTTTGGCAAGGAAAGTTCTGAACTGAGTGGCCTAGTGTACCTGTTCTCCGCCTCCAGGGACTCAGCAAGGTTGACCAGTCTTATCATGCATATTTTTGGCAGTGATTCGCCTCCCATCTTGAGGATTCTGATAAACCAATCCCACGTCAGTCGCATCGCCCTACAAGATACTTTTACCAATCCAAGTTCCAATCTAAGGCCGGTATTCATAGTCCGTTCTTATATTTAAGGCCATCTTAAGTACAATCTTAAGATGTCATGAACTAATCACAGAGCCGTATTAGCGTCTTAAGACGTTACTTAAAGGGCCATCTACAATGAGAGTCGCAGTCGTAAGAAATTGACCAATCACAGTTCATTATTCTTCGATCGCAAGGAGAATAATGAACTGTGATTGGTCAATTTCTTACGACTCTTACGACTGCGACTCATTGTAGATGGCCCTTAAGACGGTCTTGAAATAAGAACGGACTATGAATACCGGCCTAAGTGCTGCGCCTGACGTGTTTCTGGGCAAGAATAATAGTCTTTTTAAGAAGTCTGTCTGGGCTGCCTCGACGAGCTCGCAGTATCTCAGGCCCCAAGCTGGGAAGGCATATAATAGAGTAGACGAAACCATACTATCGTACAATGCTACGTAGGCGTTCCATGAGTCGGCTTTTGCCTTTGAGAGAATGGACAGGGTTGTACAAGATGCCATCTTTGCTTTACTTACTGCCGCCTGGGCTGCTTTGAGACCCAATGAGGAGCTTGAAATTTGGACGCCCAGGTAGGCATAGCTTGTGACCAGTTCGCACTCTTGAATCGGGTAAAACGGTTATCTATCTGTTTGGGTTTGCCTCTGGATTTGAATACAATTATTTTCGTTTTGTCAGCATTAACCTCGAGACCGTTTAACAAACAGTACTCCTCTAGAGCCTTAAGTTTGTTTCCCAAGTCCACATGCGAGTGCGCCAGAATTACAGTGTCGTCAACGTATAGTAGCGTTAGTATATCTAGGAAACCGTCAACATTCAGCCCCGCAAGGCCTCTGCTTCTGAAGAAGGATTCAATATCGGCCAGGTACAAGAGGAATAGATTCGGGCTTAGAGATTCTCCCTGAAGGACACCCTCCGACACCGGAAAACCCCTCGAGTGGGCTCCACAGCTTTTGACTTGTATAGTTGCTTGGTCGTGTAGTGCTTTTACGATTCTGATAAACCTTGGACTAACTCCCAGAAGATACAGTTTTTTCCATAGAGGCTGGTGAGGGATGGTGTCGAATGCTCGTTTGAAATCCACAAAAATCGCGTAAACCTCTCTCTCACCCAGTCTCAGTTGAAGTTGTATCGTGGTAATGAGTGTGAAAATACTATCCACACAGCTTTGGCCCTTTCTAAAGCCCATTTGAGACTTAGGTAAAATCTATAGATGCTTTACCAGTTCATTTAGTCTGTCCTTTAGAATGCTTGTGAAAATCTTTGTTATATTATTTACCAGGGCGATCCCACGATAATTAGCTGGATTTTCTTTATCACCCTTCTTATGGATCATAAGTGCAACCTTGGACCACAAAATCGGGGGAGATTCTTTTTTGAGTACTTTGTTATAAAGATTTTACAGGTAAAGTACCCCATTTGCAGGCAGAGCCTTGATGAACTCCGAGGAGATTCGGTCGGGCCCCGGTGCCTTACCTAGTTTACATCTTCTTATTGCCATGACGAGTTCATTTAATGTAATTTCGTTATCCAGCAGCTCCTGTCCGGGCCCGTAGTAAGTCAGAGTACAGTCAGTTCTAGGAATGTATATTGTGGCATAAAATTCGGTCCATCTTTCAATTGACAGGGAGGGAGCGAGATTTCGCCCCGGTCTACATTTTTTCACAGCGTTCCAAAAATCAGATGAGTTTCTCAGATTTGAGAAAGAGTTTTTGATATGTTGAGCATATTGTTTTTTGCTAGAGTCCAATATGTTCCTGTATCTTTTTTTACATTCCAGAAAACTGATTACTATCATCACTGAAGTTCGAACTCATATAGTTCCTCAGGGCGGTTTTGAGTTCAATTTTGAGGTTTTTCCAGTTTAGATCATACTAAGGTTTGTTTTTGGGTTTTTTGGGTTTGTTCTTATTCTTCCTTCTTGGGACCTTTACGAATTCCATACCAGCTGCCTGGGCGGATCTATTATTGCATTGGATAGATTTTTATAACGACTTGCCGCCGTTTCGTCTAAAGGAGAATTGCGCAGTCGGCTAGAGGTTTCCATCAAGCCGTAGTAGGTTTTACAGTGGTCAGCTTTCCATCTAATTTCGGTATTCAGTGCCGATTGGTGCACACTATCATCGGCCACGTGAGTTTCCGCCGCATCCGCACATCACAAATGTAGTTCAACCGGAAAGTGATCAGACAGAGTGGGTTCTAATACTACTCGCAAATCTTTTATCCACCTAAGACCCGATATGTTTACCCAAACTAAGTCTATCACACTCCTTCCTATGCCGCTGGTAAACGTTGGTCGGGCAGGTCGATCACTCATTGTTCTACCAAAAGAAAACTGTTCGTGGCCATAAAGTCGGCGACCAGCAATCCTCTCTGATTAACTATTCGATCACTCGATTTTTTTCATGTAGGCAAGTTTCTTCAAAAATCTCTCGGCGACGTATCTTGATCTCTGACTCTAGCGTTTAAGTCGCCCCCTATTATGAATAGGTCGTCGTATTTTTCACGTATTTCGTCTATCAGTATTTGCAAAGCTTTAAGGACTGGATCTAACTGTAGGTCGGGTTTGAAATATATGGTTCCTATGATTGCTCTTGTGTCCGGCAGGTCTACCCTGATAAAAATCCACCAGGGGCTGATATCGATGGATTTCATCGTTATCTTGTTTGTGAGTATGGCCAAGCCCCCACTCCCGCGCCCAGTGCTGTGTTTCTTTATCGCCTCAGCCCAGATACAGGTGTAGCCTTGTAAATACGATGGCAGAACTGCAGGGCATCTGGTTAACCAGGTTTCGTAGATACAGTTGATTTCGGATCGCTGGGGTGTCAGACTGTATTCAACATTTGAAAATCCATGTGCATTCCAGAAAGTTATTGAGATCTCACTATTTGTTGCCCGTTTTTTGGAAGGGTGGTTGTGTCCTGGGTAGATCCCGACGCTATCGCAGGGTACGCTGATGTGGAATTTGGTCCCCTCAGTCTTTCCTCAGTGTCGTCCCAAAAATGCCAAGCACCGTCAATCTCGAGTTTTTTGAAAGCGATTTTAACCTGGCATCCGTTGTCGCGGTACTATTTGGCCAGAGTGCGAAGTTGTTTACCGATTTGCCTCTCCTTGTACGTAAGTTCGCTACTAATATATATATATCTCTTCCTTGGAGTTGTTTTTTCTTCTTCAAGATATCTCTCTTCGCTTCCCAGCTATCCAGTTTTACAGCATACCAGCTGTTATTTCCGACTTGGATGGTTCGGAGATCAGTTATTTTTCCCTCAGTTCTAAACTCGGACGATAGGAAGTCGTCCAGAGCCCTCCTGGCATTGTTTGGTTCAATCTTCAAACCTTTAATGACGATATTGTTTCTTATTCTAGTTTTTTCCATGGACTCGATCCTGCGCTCCAAAAGCGCGGTCTTTCCGTCCCCGGAGGGGGTTTCTGTTAGTAATAATTTGGATTCGAGATGATTCAGTCTGTCATGGAGATTTTGATCTAATTTGCTTTCTTTATTTTCCAGCGTCTGTATCCTTGCCTCTAGCTTGTTGTGTGCTTTAGTAAATTCTTTATTTTTTCGTTATTCCTCTTTGATTTTGGCGAAGTTTTTGTCATGCTTAGCGCTGGTTTGTGCAATTAAATTACTTATATTGTTAAATTGCTTTACATTGTCTTCCCGCATTACTTTCAGTTGTTCAAGAATTGCTTCCATGTTTGTGTGAGGTTCTTTTAGAATGAAGGATGAATCCGCGTTTCGGTGTTCCTGGCAGTCAAGGCTGCCGTCGTAGAGTGGAGATCGTAAAATCTCCTCAGACCTCCTAGTAGACTTCAGGTCTCGCTTCTCACCGGGCTCAGAGGCTTCCTCAGGAGATTCCCTTTTTCTTTTTTGTATTAGATAATCTCGAATAGAGCTGATGGAGTTACTCTTTTGTCTCTGTAAGAGTTGTTGTGTGCTCGGTCTTCCTCTTATCTTCGGAGTGTGGTGAAGAGGGGGACTCAAACAGGAGGCCTCTCCGCAGGATGGCACTGCAGGTACAGCGATCTCGTTATCGATCGCTTTATCGACCGGAGTCGAAGTTAATAGATCCCGGGAGATATCACCGTCAGACATCTGGAGCCTCCGGTTCCTTCTCACCATCTCCCCTTATGGGAGATAACCTCAAAAAGAGAAATGAAGCGCGTTTAACTAAATCTCTACGGCGTACCTGGAAGATTTCGGTAAATTTGTTGCTTGCGCTATCTGTGGAATATTCCTCTCCAGCGATTATTCCCAGAATTGGATTACACTGTTGTGTAGGAAAGCCAAAATATTCCTTTTCCTGAGAGAGTTTAGAGCACACGTCTTTCTCACTTGTACGCCAACTAGCGACCCATTATTTGTAAAGGTAATAAATAGCCAGAAAGTTTAATTTTCTAAATCGCCAGTAAATAATTAACGTGTAAAAAATTGTAAGACGACTCAACTGGCAAAAGAAAATATTTCTATTTGTCAGTACGTATCAACCATATGGATTGTGGTCCTCTACGAGTAACAAATTTAATATTAATAATGCTAAAGCATCTATAAGATTCTCCCCCCTCCCCCAACTCCCTACCATCACGAAAACGGTTAAAGAATTTATTGCGAAAAATATTACCTCAGCCAGGATTTAATCCTCTCTGAAATATTATCTCTTGCCAGTTGAGTCGTCTTACAATTTATTATACGTTAATTATTTACTGGCGATTTAGAAAATTAAACTTTCTGGCTATTATATACACCTCGGCCTAAAGATGGTGCCACACGAAACGAATTCGTCTTCTTAACATCATCGTTTGTTGCGATAAATATTATCACATACCTCGGTGGTCGAACTGGTACGACGCCCGCACGGAGTATAGGGAGGTCCAGGTTCAAATCCTGGCTGAGGTAATATTTTTCGCAACAAATTCTTTAACAGTTTTCGTGATGGGAGGGTGTTGGGGGAGGGGGGAGAATCTTATAGATGCTTTAGAGTTATTAATATTAAATTTGTTACTCGTAGAGGACCACAATCCGTATGGTTGATACGTAGTGACAAATAGAAATATTATCTTTTGCCAGTTGAGTCGTCTTACAATTTCTTACATGTAAAAAGTTCTTTTTCCGTTTTTTATACATTTCAATACATAATTTTTGTTATAAATCACTCAAGTAATAATTATGTAATAATAAGTAATTATATTGATTTATTCTACTCAAAAAGGTAGATGAAATCATTTATTAATTCAATATTTGTCAGTAAAAAGGGGTCACTTACTTTTTTATTTTTACTTTCAATCTTTATATCTTCTTTTCAGATATCCCACTTCATCGTCGATTAAATTTTTGGAAAAAGTAACTTTATTCACCCTTAAATACTAATTGCAGTATAAAAATTTAAGACCCAAGTTACAAGGATTTAAAACAGAAAACGCAAAGGAACTTTCTAGGACTTAATGTGTTAAAATATAAAATATCTCATAAATTATTGATTTTTAAATGCCATTATCTTCATATTTTTATATGTATTATAGAATGTCAATGAGAATCGAAGTATGTAAAAAAATTTATATAGTTCTATTGACCAGAATAAATGTGATTTTGATATGACATTAGTTATGATCAAACCAGTATCATCATTTTATATCCCTCAAAGCAAACTTAACCTGTTTTGGCATTTTTTGCACAAATCTGTTGGTTAAAATAAACAGAGTGAAAAGTTTTTAAGTTTATTTTTGTAACATATATGTAGAGACCCCTCAAATAAGAGTCTGACCAAACTCGATTGTGTGCTGATTGGTGTTGACATAAAATGGCGGGACCAATCCAAAATCTTAAAAGTTTTAGCGCGAATTATAAATTAGATATAGATCATTTTAGATTTTAGATTTTTTAACCTCACAAGTGTCATTTTTTAACAGTTTGTAATTTATTTCCTACTAGAAAGCGACAATTTTAACTTTTAGTTTCGTGTTTTAAGTACTAAAATACACAATATTGCGAAGTTTCAGCCAAATCGGAGAGGAGGGAGCTCTCCTTCAGAGTTTTTCCTGAATAAATAAAATTAACTCTTACCTTTCTTTTAATCAATTATTTATCAATTATAGCTGATTCTCGCTAGACACAATAGCTGCTTTCTTTTTACATTAAAGTGAGACTGAGCAACTCACAAGTAACACTACCCAAGTGTTAATAACCGATTGTCTTGAAACTTGGTATACATATTCT
>NJRL01000612.1:78879-92992 GCA_003063815.1 Aphaenogaster rudis | reverse complement strand
ATAATTTATAGGTGGACCTGCAAAAATTCACTTTAATCTATATGCAATACTATGGGGAGGTCAAGCGAACGATCCGACCGGAATAAGAAGTTATCGATGGTGACCCGATTCCGCCAACGATAAAAGGATATAAATTGCGGACACGGAGACTGCGGTTTACGACGAGCCTCTCAGCAAGTCTTGGTATGATCTCTAAATGACTGCAAACACTGTAGAGCGATCCGACTTTCTCTCTTATGGGCGTCTCGTAAAATCGCGCGTTTTATGTAAAATCACACCGTCGTTTCGTTTAAAAGCCTCTCTCGCGTTGAAACGCCTGCGAGTCAATGATGTACGGGATCATCGGAAGCGCGCCGATTTTCCTTTGTTCCCTCCTTCGCCCCTCCCTAGCATTATCCAACAAACACACACGCACACACACACACACACGCACACACACACACACGCACACGCACACACACACACACACACAGCGTGTCCTGAGAATATCGCATTCTTTTGTGGACGAGCTGTCGCGATTTTGAAGCAGAACATCGCGAGAGTTTCTCTGTCATGGTCCGACACCCGGTACACCCGTTAAGATGTGGTGTACCTGTTTCCAGGAAATCCGAGAAACGCCGCGGGCCACAGCGATCGAGGGAGGTGAATCCTTCAAAACGACGGGCCGTGCGATGGCTTTCTTTCTTTGTGTTTTCTTTCTCCTTCACCATGCTTCTTGTACACTTTTGAAAATATAGTGTTCCAAAATTATCAAATTTCCTTGTAAAGACAGATTCTTCGACCAATTTGGAATCAATTCCTTAATGAGAATAATATTGAAGGAGGTCATCATTTATTTTTTACAATTTATTTTAACTCGTTTATAACTCGAAAATTATTGGCTCGACTCGCCAAGATAAAATTAATTGACTCTAAATTAGACAAAAATCTATTAAAAATGCATTTGATAATTTCGGGATATTTTCTATGAATGTGCTATTATAGTTTATTATGCTATTATAGATTAATTTTTATCTATTATTATTATTATCAGGCATAGAAGACTTTTGCGAAACAAATAATTCAATGCTATGCTCTGCAAAATTGTTCACTAAAAATTCGTTACATTCCCTGTTTTTTGACATTATAATGTAAAATAAGATAATTGTGAAAAAAAAATCAATTATTATTATAGATCATTAATTATATTGTTATGTTATAAATTTTGTTAGGCATCTCATATTATAGTTTTACTGTTATTCCATATCGGAAATTCTTGAGCAAGAGATGTGGATTTCACAGCCACGACGAGCACGATTGTCTTCTTCCGATTCGCGAGAGCGTCGATTTGACAAAGGTCGAGAGGTCAGGCGATACAATGTAGATTCTTGGGCGAAGACGATGCAATCGCGCGGACCTATAGATGAAATCACGGGGCGTTCGTCTCTCGCATACGTGACGGTGGTGATGGTGGTGGTGCTGCAATGCTGCACGCTGCACGCTGCATTTCAATGATGAATGGTTGTGAACTCTCACGGATGGGCGCGCGCGAGCTCGGCTCGCGGAAAAGAAAAGAGGCAAAAAAAGAAAAAAAAGCCGGGAGAAAAGAAGAGGAAAGAAGGAACGAGCCGAGCGCGATCGACGGCTTACATCGTAATTGCATTGAATGCATTCGCGCCTCTTATCCGCGGCGCGTCGCGCTGCAATGGGTGCAGCAGCGACCGCAACGCTCTTGCAGCAACATTGTGTTCCGGAGAGGCGAATATCGCGATTATGGCGATTATGGCGGCGGTACACCTTGCGGGCACGAGCGTGATCGCCTAATTCCTGTCCTGTCCTGTCCGGGAATAAATCCTTCGTGCTTCGCGCGTGAGGCCTTGAGTCTCGGACTCTCCGTCTAATTCTCGAGAATAAGTCGTGGCAATTGCCGCAACCTGCGAAACTGCGCCTCTACGAAAGTTGGGTGTTAAATAAACGCCGGCTCGAATCGCGTGATTTATTCAGCCGTTGCGTACGAAACGTCGAATCCCTGAAAAAGTCTGAGTTTCATGCCAAAATAATTCGAGTCACGAGTTTAGGGAGAGCCATATTAATGCGCGCGAGATGACTGGATTTAATACGGATAATTGAACATCTGGAATATCAAGCTAGGGATACGTTCTTGATATTTTTAATCATTTTCATTTATACTTAAATCAAACGATGCTGTGAAGATGACCTTTCATTTTAGAAAGCATCAATGAAATTCTAATGAAATGTTAATAAAGAAAAATTCTTTAACAGTTTTCATGATGGAATGGGAGGAGGGGAGAATCTTATAGATGCTTTAGCATCATTAGTATTAAATTTATTACTCGTAGAGGACCACAATCCGTTAATACGTAGTAATAAATAGAATAACATCACTTGCCAGTTGGGTCGTCTTACAATTTATTACAAAGTTAGTTATTTACTGGCGATTTGGTAAAATAACAGTTTCTGGTTAATAAAGAAATCGTGTTTCCCCAGTAATTATATATAGATTTTTTTAGCGGAATAATTTTTGCCTGTACCTTTTTAGAATAATGAATTATCATGACATAAAGGTGCGTGTTATCCCGGGAAACGGTCGGTGGTTAAATAAAGCAACGATGTGTTAAAATCATCGTAACCGCGAGTGTTTAGCGGCATGCAACGCGATCGCGTTTACGTCACCGCCGCCGGTCGAGTTAGTAAATTGTGGAAAAGTGAAAGGTCACGTAATCGCCGCTAGTCCTCCCCCTCCTTGATAAAGACTCGATAATTGCTCTCGAGTCTACTTGATTCCCGCAATCCCGTTACTCCACTTACTATTATCCCCGAATTATCCTACTGAACGACTGCCCCGATCCTAAACGGGCCATATTCGTCTCTCTCTTTATTCAAATCCGAGTTTAATTAGCTCCATCGAGTCCTTCGTGCTTCGAAGTCCTTCTAAGACATTTATTAGATCGTAACGTATGAAATTTCGCGTTCTGGAAGTATATAGCTAAGTATATACATTCTGTTCTCTCGGAGATATTTAACCCTTAACCCACGAGGTGCGGTATGTGATTGCGCCCAGTTTTCAAGATGGCGATTCGTTTTTCCCACCATATTTGTCAGACTCAATTTGTAGGATTTTAGTTTAAAAAAAAAGGCAGATAATTATGAATGTAATTTTACAAATATTGTAATTGAACTATAAAAGAAAAAAAATAGAAATTAATATCTATATATCACACCTCGTGGGTTAAGAGTTAAAAAAGATCGTCGACATAAAAACGATGTATCTCTCTTCGATAGAAGAAAGTGAAGTGTTCGGATATTACCGCTTGGACACTTAACGATACGGTTTGCCAACATCTCTCTTATCCCCGTTGTTCTCTCTCGCTCTTTTTTTTCTTCCTTTCTCATTTAGCACACAGAATTTTCTCGAGAGGCTGCCATAAATGAGGCTCTGTGCGAGCAGCTCGAATCGTCCGTCGAGAATCGCGAATCGATTCGAGCGAGTGTTTGCAACTGCGTCGCGGCTGAAAAGGAGAATTCATAGGGCGGTAATTGGATTTTTGATCCGATCAAAAGCGCCGATTGTGTCGTCGTGCGCGCGAGAGAGTAAGATCGACGGATCGAATTCGCTATTTTCCGACCGTGTGCGCGCGATCCACCACGCTTCGCGTCGGAGTGTCGTTCATTAAGTTGCAAATGAACGTTCAAGGTTTCGCGATCGCGTGCGCGCGCGCGCGATCGATATCCGCCGCGGAAAATCGATTATGCGCGCCGTATGGATTGCACCACGCTACATTGTCAGTTCGTAATTGTGATTGCAAAGTCGCGTCAGAAACACGTCGTCCTTTGTCGATTATTAATTTAGTTGGAGAACCGATAAGGATACGGTAAGATCGACTCAATCTAGAAATCTCCGCGTCTTACGATGTCAGTTCGATCGCGCTGGACAGCAAAACTGATTTCTTCGTCACGAGCGCTTTTCTAGAAAAATCACTTTTTCTAGAAAAATCGAAGAACGTTTGACACATTTTATATTAGTCTGCCGCAAACTTTTTTATTGTATTTTACTTCAGATAAAGTGACTGGTTGGAATCCTTTTAATGACAAGATTGATAAACTACGTGAAAAAAGCATTAGATTCAGTATAGTGGCTGTTCTGGTTAATAAAATTTACCTCGAAAGTAACGTTTTGTCTGCAACTTTATTCGACAGATAACAAAACTCGCGCACTCTCCGGAGTGTTAATTCAGAGAAATGTAAAATTAATTCACACTCTAGAGAACGCGTTTTACAAAATCAATTCAGTTATCTGGCTATTTATGTCCGCCGATAACGTATAAATAAATCGACCGGTACGGAGTAAAGAGAAAGAAGCAGAAAAGAGAGAGAGGGAGGAAAAAATTGCACTTTATGCCACGCGAAGGATCGTAGAAGGACACGCGGGCCGAAAGGGTATCCGTGACTGCGTTATTAACGATATTCAACGGCGCACGGGACCCGATCAAATGTATTATGCTAATCCGCGGGAAACCTACTTTGCGGAGTCCCTGAACTGCGGTATCCTGCACGAGCGGTATCCTGCGCGAGAGCAGCGTCCCGCGATACTTGCCCGCGAAAGAGACCTCAGGATTAGCGAGGTAAAACTGGGCCGCCGAAACCGCATTGATTTCGCGCTCTAAAATTCATTTCGTTCGACTTTGTACGAAAATTGGCTGGGTTCAGCAGAAAAAGCAGCTTTGCAACTGTTGTAAGATTCATTAATATGATTGGTTCTTGTCCTTAGTTCCTCAATGGATCTAAGCGTATTGCTTTTTCTGCTGAACGCAGCTATTTTCAACTAAAACGCAGAAATCACGTCGGTCGTACATCGAGATTCTTAATTGGTTCTTGTCCTTAGTTCCTCAATGGGTCTAAGCGTATTGCTTTTTCTGCTGAACGCAGCCATTTTCAACTAAAACGCAGAGATCACGTCGGTCGTACATCGAGATTCTTTGCGCCGAGTCGCACCTTTTTCCGCTGCGATGAAGAGATTTAATTGTTGAACGAGATTAAGTGGTGATGACCAGTGAAATCTCAACGTCATGTTCCATTAAGAAAGTAAATCATCCTGATTATTTCGGATACATGAAAGTCGCATTAGCGCTCTCTTATACACATCTAGATGTGTATAAGAGAAAAGTAAATCATCCTGATTATTTCGGATACATGAAAGTCGCATTAGCGCTCGTATCCAGCAGATAAATCTGCACGAATCTCGGTTGCATCTTGGTCGCATCTCGCGAGAAGATCGCTCTCGCCTTTAGTAAGACTTAAATTAAATCAATTCAATCTTATATTCATGTTTTTCGCCAAAAAGACTTTCATGCTTTTAATTTTAAGTCGGTATTCTTTGTCTAAAATTTTCGCTCCTATTTAGAATATTTTCAGTTTCCGGGTTTCTAAAATATATTCCTTCTACTATAGTCACTTCGAATAAAATTGCAAATGTTAAAATTTAATATTGATACTCCATTTAAAATATTTCCATATAAGTATTTTTCAAAGAATTTATCCACACTTTCAATCGGGAGTTTTTGAGCGAAGCTGTAGAAGCTTTGTACTCTGAGATACTTTGAAAATGCAGTTGATACTTTGTATGAGACTGCGCTAAGAATTGAGTGGTTCGAGTTAGCACAATCATCGAGAGATCGACGCGGCGACGGACGACACGGCGGGACGCGTGCAAAAAGAGTCGGCTTCCGGAATTACTGCAAATAACCACCGTTATTTTTCTTGCTAACGCTCGCGAGTCGCGTGGATGTGCGCGTTAATTTGCTCGACTTCACATATTTTTCTTGTTCTTTTTCGCGAGAAATACCGCGCCTCGGGCTGCGCGTTCCATCGAGAACGTTTAATCGTCTCGCGCGCGGCCATTTGCATAACGACGATAATTATTTCGAATAGTCGCATTTATATCAGCTTACGTAACTGCTATTCTAGCATGAACGCCACGTATTATCTTGCTACTACTTCTGAACAAATTTTGGATATTCGCTCGCTACCTTTTCGCGATAAACAGCAGAAAAGGGTACAAAAATATTTATCTAGCTTTGTATAAATTTACTGTGTATTTATCTGCTTAAACATTATTTAACTTAAGTACATTTCAATCTAAAATTTAAATTTCGATCTGAAGAATATATACGCCTTGTCTACAATGCGTATTTAAGGCGTTAAGACTTAAGAAATTGACCAATCGTAATCGTTTATTCTCGTCATATACGACTATACGCATTGTAGACAAGGGGATACATATGTTTATATAAGTAGAAAATTCAGAATACGGAAAGAGAAACAAATAAATATTTTCTAAAATATAAAATGAATATTTTCTAAAATATAGAAAAGTATTATATCGCATTTAACATATGTAATATTCGATCGAAGACGACATTTATGCTTCCACAAAGTTGAAATTTTTGGAAAATACGTCAACTCGATATTATCGATTAGGCAAATTTCGCATTGCGCGAGCTCCAGCAAGAAAGCACGATTATCGCTGCAGAGTTCGCGAACCCATATTTCATAATTTGGCGTTGTTTCGTTTTGAGAGATCGATCATGCTAATCGGAGACTGCTCTTGTAGAGGAGATGCGAAGACGATGAAAACGATGACGAGGAAGTAGGGATCGACGTTCTCGCTCGGTCGATCTTCTTTAAGTAGGTCTCCAGAGCGAGAGGAGGGGCATCTGGTCTCGCGGAGGGAGGAGGTAGCGCGAAAGGGTACGCATGAGGGAGAGGAAGGAAAGAGGCAGAAAAATGGGCGAGACAGGGGGCAAAAAATCCTGGAAACGAACGTACGAGGTGGGTCCCTCTTCCTCATCGGCCGACCGTGACCGATAACTAATGCAATCGTCTCAGAATTAACAGGAGACCGTTCTCCGACGCTCCATCATCGCGTCACCATTGCGATTTTGATCCTAGGAGAGCGGATTCCGCCCGATGATCGTGCGATCATTAAGCTCGCAAATAGACACGATTTTCTTTTTATTTTAATGACTGACAAGAGAGCGAGATGTAGTAAAAGCTTTCATACAGAACATTAACATTTTAATTCGCTTTTTATTAAAGCTAATGAATTTTATTAACCTTAGCAATTTACTAGAAAGTAGAAAAATATTCAATTTAATTATAATTATCTATGTAGATGCATTATATTTTGAACGAGTGCTTAATTTCCTTGCATCCGTTTAATTTTCATTTGAATATTCTACAATGTTTAAATTTTCATGCAAACATTTTGTATCTTTTGGAGAGTTTTTTCTTGGCGGAAGGTTTCTCTTCTTCCTCTATGTACTTCTATCGAAAATCATTCTGTTAAAACTATTTTTTAATTTTTTTCTTTTTCTTCGCGCACGCTCACAAATGCGCCCAAGTGTAATCGAGTTTTACGAGCGGCAAGCGCACAATCGAGTTACGACAGGTGCGCGCGCGATGACGTCTCTCGTAGGAAAAGTCGGACGTTTTATGGAACAACAAAACGATTTGATTCTGACGAGGCGAATAATTGACGGGGCGAATAATTGACGGGACGAATAATTAACGGGGCGCGGTCATGATCGTCCTCGAGCCTGTAATAACGTCGCGACGTGCGCTGTGCTTTCGACGCGGAAAGATGAAGATGCAGTCGCCGCCCGTTTGCCTCGTGCACCGCGCAATTTACGTCAATCCTTGTGCAGCTTAGATAATCTTGAAAATAATTATAAATGAACACACGTGTTGAAGAGGAAATATAGAAATTCGAAACTGTTAACCGATCTGAACTTTTAAATCAGAGATGATCTTTGCTCATCAGCAGAAACTTGATGGAATTCCATTTTCTGTCTATCATTAATTTTCCATTTTAAATACTTTAATGGCTATACTTTAAATCTAAATACTACTGAAAACTCCGTTAAAAATAAAAGATTAAAAGATCAATAAATTATTAAACTATTAGAATCGCTGAATTATAAGTATTTGGTTATTTATTTTCGTGCGTAAAATTTAATTTGTGAACAGTCCTTTTTTTGATCGAAAACTATTGATATTTTTGCTAAGAAAAATGTGACTTCGTACCGTTCGAAGAATATTCTCTTAAAATCTAAAAATTCTTCTTTTACCGTCCCTCATTGTTCGCTTTATAAATTGTATGATTTACGTTCAACGTAGCGGGACAAACTAGCTAGTATTTTATGCAAATGTCATTATTATGAGACGCGCAAGGCATCTCTCCTATAGCCAAAAATAATTTGTGAAATCGGCCGAGGAGGCTTCATGCACCGTTGATTGTTGGCCGGATCTGTTTTCTGCATCTCGAGAAGAGGCGCTTTTGTGTTTGTTCAGCCACGCCTGAGGATCGAGTGGAGCACTCAAGATCGGACCGTTTCTACTTATAAGTATGCCCCATGATATATCAAATATACTTTACCGTCCTCCCCATTGGCGTCGTTCCGCTTTCAAATAGAAACATTACTTATCTATTCTAATGTAACAATAAATTGCAAGTCTCTCTCTCTCTCTCTCAGTTCAATTTCCCGAGCTTGCAATTTCCTTCGTTAAGAAAAACTGAATGTTTTGCCAAAAAAATAGCACATAATATTTTTTTAAATAAATCAAAATATTTTAATAGAAGATTTATATTAAATACGTAATAAGAATTGTATCGTTACGGTACATAAAATATTACATACCAATGTTTTTATAAATTTTATTCATAAATCTTTTTCATGAAGCTTGTCTTTCTTGAAGCTCGGATCAATTGTAGGAGTAATTAATTTCTCTGTAAATAAAGGCTACAAGTCAATTGAATTTCGCCGCCAATGCGAAGGCAATGACTCGGTGACTATCTAGCCGGGGCCGATTTCAATCGTTAATAGCGGCTAGCTAGCGATAATAACAATAACAATGATAACAATGAGAACGGTAATGGCGGAGGCAAGCACGGTAACGACGACGACACAACGGGGCCCCATTGTGCGTCGTTCGCGCGGGCCCCGATATCAAGCACGAGCTAGCCCGAACAATCGAAAACCAAGGAGGCATCGACAACGACAACGACGACGGTCACACTTTACTGACTCGGTACACACAGGGTGCTCCAAAATCTTACAGGATGTTCCCATTTTCGACGCAGATTGCGGCTGATTTGCGATCGGTCTTCTTTCGTCGGAAATGTCGAGGTATTTCGTCATCCCCGAGAATCTCTTCCTTCTCCTTTTTTATTTTATCGTTCCTATCTTTTCTCGCAGCATTCACGCAACACTCATTTGTGACAACACGCTAATTACACTCGGGTATTAATCATCGGATTATGACAATTGCGCGGTGCATTGGGGATGTAAAAATTAAAAAAGATATCAATAAATTGATTTCCTTAATCAATTTATAAAGGTGTAAACGCGTTATTCTCCAAATATAGATTTGACAGATTACAAAAATGATTGCTCATTCAAGAATCATTTTACTGAATCTTTTCATTTATGTATGTTTTACTTTCTCAGAAATTACTTGAAAATTCTTTATATAAAACCGGTATTTCGTATAGAAATTATGAACTACTTCGACATTTCTATTCGAAGAGTCAACTTCAAATTAGCTGTTGATTCTATACGACGTTAAAAAGGACACGTTCGGGTGATTCTGGGACACCCTGTACGCACAAAGACATCGCACCGTTCACCGTTCGAACATTCTTCTCCCTATTCTTTTCTACGCGTCCTGATTCCTCCGAAGCTAACCGGACACCCTAGGGATGTCTCTCTTCGCGATTAAAAAGGTGGAGATCAATTACGCATTCAAACGACGGGGTCCTGCGTGTCGTCCTTCGTGAGCCGCTAGTCGCCGAATAGCCGAATCGGAGAAAGCGGAGTCCTTTATTCGACGCTCTCGCACAATACACCCGGAACGGTGCATCGCGTGATTAATCGGGCCGCCGCGCCGGTCCTTTGAATAGTTCCTCGGCGAGGAATTTCAGACATTGTCGAGTCGGCATGTCAAGCTGATATTAACTCTTAATTAGTCGCATAATGATCCGCCCCGGAGTTCAATTCTTCGATTCATACCGCTCAGGTGTTTTTTTTGCTCAGTTTAGCGAGCACTGTTTATCTTCTATACAGGACTTGAATCCTTTTCTATACATTCTATATAGCCGTAGCGCGTGCGAGAGAAATGACTACAAAAAGATTCAATCAAGAACCGTAGAATAAAGAAGCAAAGATTATCATTTTTATCATCTCCCTATTTGACAAATGTTCCGTAAAAGGCGGTCATAACGAATGCGCGCAATTAATCACGGTTACACGCGCCTAATAGACATATCTTTTTTCCATCAAGGATCCGGAAGGATCCGCCGAAGGACTGCGTTCATTCGATGGCTTCGGAATTATCGGAGCAACGCGAGGATCGATCGATCGAACGCGGCGGCGAAGAATCGGCTTTTAGAAACTCGTCCGAGAGAGAGAAGATTGCTCGGTCGATCATCGTCGGCTATTGGTTTTGACGAAATTGTTGTTATTAGGTCGGCGCGATAGCGATCGCGTAAAAGTCTCTTCTCTCGGCGGCTCTCGCGCTCACGTTCCCTCAGACTTTCTAGGCTGCTATGCGTCTCGTCTTCGCGGCGGCAGCGTTGCCAGGCAAAGTGGTGAGCAAACGCGCGAGGGGCGATGATGATCGGCGAAAAGATCTTCTGCCGATCGCGCAAAAATCGCTCGCGCGCTCGTGCGCTCGAGCGCGTGATTAGCCGTTTAAAGCCCCGCTAATAATGTGACGACGTTAACGCGTCGATCGCCGATCCGCGGCGATCGGTCTGATCGCGATCGCCGATTGCCTATTGCATCGCGATCGGCTCTCTGATACCAACACGGAGAGACAGAGCAAAAAAGAACCAGAGAGAGAGAGAGAGAGGGAAAGAAAAGATGTCACGTAACAAAATCAGACAAAAAAAAGATGCACCGTTAGCTGTCACGTGATTTATTTCTCCCTTTTTTTACGACAATTACGCAGACACGTGATGAAGCAAAGATTACCGCAGGATGTCGAGGATACTATGTATTGACAGTGTGGACAGCGCGGTGTCGATACTCTGATATTATCGAGATATGTCTAGTCATATACAGGACGTAATGGAAAATAAAGTTAACCAGCAAGAAAGTAGAGGATAGCATATAAACTAATAAACCAGCATTCACATTATTATCAGATATTTTACGTAAAATTCTGAGATATCAGTTTATAAAACAAATAAATTAACAAAAAAAAAATTAATAGGATTGAGAAACGAGACAAAGTATTTGTAGCTGATTTTTTAAATATATAATTTACTTATAAATTTCCAGATAATAAATTCGACAAAAATAGATTCTAAAAAATATACATATATATACGAAACTGATACGAAAGGAAACCCACCTTGAATCAGTTTGATCTCTCAGAAAATCGTCAACTTTCTTTTACACTCCCACTTTTTTTGTAAATTAATTAATTTTCTAAATCAATGTCTTATTCAATAAGACAACATGATAGTAATTGATACGTGGACGTAATCATTATTAAGTTCATTTGGAACCGATACAATTAGCACATCGCAAAAATCCATAATATAGATCTCAAGATTGACTTTAACAAACTCTATTAGTGACTCAATCCTATTTTTATGCCGATCCTCCGATACCATCAAAGTAGCCTTAGGCGAAAGTAGAACCGCCCTTTCTTGCTCCTCGTGTAATCGTATCGTCGCCGCCGATTTCTCGACGACGTTTACACGGTGGACGCAATTACGAGATGTGCTAATGATAAAGAGGCGAGCGACGCATTCTGTTCGCGGGCTCGTAAATATGTCGACGCACTTGAGATATTGGGACGAGATTACGCCCTTGCCGGATCGTCTTACGGGGGGCTAAAAAACGGAACGGCCGATCCCCCCTCTGCATGAATCTTACGATCACGGCGATTTTTTTAACGCTTCCGACGACGAGCCGGCCGCGCGACATGGCGTTTATTAAATATATGTAACCGACTTTCTCCGCCCGGTCGTAAAGCGTATTTACGCCGACATATGTATGTATATCGGCACACCAGTTACGTATCAGCGACTAATTAAGGCCTAAACGCGCTCGAGATGAGATGTCATGCTTATGTAAAAGCTGAAAAGAAACCTACACCGTCTACAGCTCGCGATATTATCATGGAAAAGAAAAAAGCAATATGAGCAAAATTGCATTTGTTGATACTGAATTATAAGACGATTTTATTAAGTTGCAATTCTCTTGCAATTCTATAAATTTCTGAATGGCCGTGTTGCATGCATCTCTTGGAGTTTTTTATATTTAAAAAAAAATTAAATAAAAATAAATTTTTTATCAATAAAAATTTCGGTAAGACGCATTGTATGTACTAAATGACGATTTTGGCCGTATTCATAAAAATATTACAGAGAAAGCAAATTATTTCCAATATTTTGAACAATGGCCTCTTATAGCACTACCCGCATAGAAAATTTTCTGGGATCTGATTGGAATCTATTCCGATTTCCCAAAAAAATGATGGATTTTGATTGGGAAATCTATGAAGATTCGGATTAGATGTGTAATGTTTCAAAAGTGCAAATCTAAGTGGGAAACCCAGACAGATTCCATTTTCTCTGTCCAACGTTTGCCCAAAGTTTTCTTTCTTTTAGATTTCTATTTTATATTTATGTTGAACAAAATATCTGAAAAGCTTTGAGTATTTACGCACACTTTACAAATATAAATTTGTTAAAAAGCGTAAATGCTCAGGCTGTTTCAATTATTTTGCTCAACCTCTTTTTAAAAGAAATTATAAATGTCTCGAATAAAACGATATTATATTTTTACTTTGAACATAAAACTGTAACATTACTAAACATTTAACACTTGATTTAACACACGTCTTGTAATTATTCACAATTATATATAAAAAACATTAATTCCTGGATCGATGACCGTCCCAATCTGTGGCATTTGAAAAGCCTGCTCCTAATGCTGTGTGAAAAATCTTCTCGCTTATAGGTTCGCCCTGAACGTTTATATGTGTGCTCATTATACATCCAAAAAATATACAAGACATTAAAATATTCGTTGTTTTTATATAGCAAACATCACACTGCACTATTGAATGTACCTCTCATTTTTTTGTACGTGTAGTTAATTTAAAAACTTTTCTTTCTCCAGATTTCTTCACGGCTGTAAATTGTAACGCTAAATTTCTCTTGAATATTTTCCTTAATATCGTGTGGACATTTTTTGTAGGATTATTTATGGATCGATCCAAGCAATTTTTTATAAATCTAATCTGTTAAATAGAAAAAATTAATTTTGTAGATATAGAAACAAAACCCGTTGCTATAGATAATTTATATTTTTACAACGTACAAATTTTTTAGAAGTTTCTTGGTTATTTAAACTTTCATCAAATTCCAAGAAGTCATGCATTGATTCTATGAGCATTTCGACACCAAACTCTTCAACCGGATTAAAAGTAAGTATGTCATTATTCTGTAATTGTCGAATATCGTAGCGAAGGTCTTCAATATCTGTCCTCATTTGTAATAAAATTTTTCTGTTTACCAACATGGCTTTAAATAAAAATTTCATATCTAGAAGTAAGTATTAATATTATGTAAAAATAATATTCATTTAATATTAATACAGTTTAACAATTGTAAAAAGTTATAATATATTAATAATATCAATAAATTAATAAATTATATCAATTTTTTTTCCTTCCTCTTCAAAACCAATTTTTGTTTGCCAACGTGCAATTTTTTTTCACCGAGATATACCAGTTAGAAGTTATGAATTTTTGAAAGCATAGGAGTATCCGCCATTTTGAATTTCGTAAATTTGACAGATTTAAAAAATCAGCGACCTTCAAAATTCTTTCAAATTTATTCAGTTTACCCGTGCTAGTGCTCAGTTCCTTCAGTCTGTTAAAGAGCTACTCCTACACAGAGAGAATTTTCTCTTAAAATTTACCCTGAAAATCATAGTAGTCATGGGACAACATGGTATTTCGAAGATTTTTATGCAATTTTCTCTGATTAATATCTACCACAATAAAAAATATTAATATCTACCACAATAAAATATAA
>NJRL01000612.1:49510-74537 GCA_003063815.1 Aphaenogaster rudis | reverse complement strand
CAACTAAAATGTTGATGATGCATTGTGCCTCATCTTAATTTACCCCCTTTAAATTGATGAGAAAGCACTGTGCAAATTCCTAATTTGCATACTTTTTTTACACTTTTACAAGTTTTCTAAATTTTTATTTTAGGCTCTCATTCAATTTCTACTATTGAAACCCCACTTTTTTATTACATATTCTTATAGCTTACTTCGAGAGCTTTTAAAAACACTATAATAAAGTATTTTTTCATTAAGTACTTATCGAGTTACGAAAGTTTGAAGATTACAGTTTTATATGAACATACACTCTTCATTACTCGAAAAGTACTTAATGAAAAAATACTTTATTATATCGTTTTGAAAAGCACTCGAAGTAAGCTATAAGAATATGCAATAAAAAAGTGGGGTTTTAATAGTAGAAATTGAAAGAAAGCCTAAAATAAAAATTTAGAAAATATTAAAAATTTTATTTAAAAAAAACCCCTTTACCGATCATCACCAAATACAATTTCATTACATATTCTTATAGCTTACTTCGAGAGCTTTTAAAAACACTATAATAAAGTATTTTTTCATTATGTACTTAACGAGTTACGAAAGTTTGAAGATTACAGTTTTATATAAACATGCACACTTCATTACTCGGAAAGTACTTAATGAAAAAATACTTTATTATACTGTTTTGAAAAGCACTTGAAGTAAGCTATAAGAATATGCAATTAAAAAATGGGGTTTCAATAGTAGAAATTGAAAAAAAACTAAAATAAGAATTTAGAAAAAAATAAAAATTTTATAAATATGAGGAGGCAAAAGTTCAGATATTATTGATTTAATTTTTACATTGAAAATGGTCTAATGTGAGACCGAAACGTCTGTTTTATCTCTATTTTTACTTATTATCAATAAATCAACACTTACACCCTGTCACGGCTCTAAGACCGATTTTTTATTAGTGATTTTATAATCATTTGAGCCTTTCTCTACTTTATTTATCATTCCCATAATAGAAATTATTTGCCGGCAGCTTAAAAAAAATCATCGTTTTTACGATTTTATTACTACACGCTCGCTCTTATTATACAAAATTCGTGGTTTATCGAATTATATCACTTTTAAGTGGATATAAATAATAATATAGATAAATAAATGCACAAAACTTGCGTTTAAAATCAACAATGTCGACAAATAGACGCAGATCGAAGGAAAAGGGGGGGAAGGTTTGTTATAATATTTATCATTCTCATAATAGAAATCATTTGCGGAAAGCTTAAAAAATCGTCGTCTATACGATTTTATCACTACACGCTCGCACTTATACAAAATTTGCGGTTTATTGAATTATATCACTTTAAAGTGGGTATAAATAATAGCATAGATAAATAAATACACATCGATTGCGTTTAAAGTTCTGCGTTTAAAATCAACAACGTCGACGACTAGACGTAGAGAAGAAGGGACGGCTTGTTTCCTTCGGGATGACGACGGTGCCGGTCGCATGACGAGGCCGCGGTGATGAGGTTTCTTCTCGCTAGAGCCGGAGTTGCGCGGCGTTATTCAGCGGAATAATATCGCGTCTTCCCCTCGTCTTCGTCTCTCGTCTACGCTGTTAAATTCGATGTACTATATCCGGCCGTTTTACGGCGCGGCGCGGCGCGGCGCGCGCGTGCAAGAAACGGCGCGCGCGAGCGCGAGCGCCCCGACCTTTTGACGCAACTCCGGCTCTAGCTCCCAGGCACAAAAATATTAATGCAGGCATTAGAAAGTTCCCGTGCGAGCGCGCGAGATCCTCGCCGTCCGTATCTGCGCCGTATATTCCTGCGCTCGTGCATGCCGGGCGCATGCAAGTTGCACATACGCGCCGCGAGATCGTCACATTTTTCCGGGCGGCTCTCCAGCGACTAATGGACCTTTAATATCTGGATTTCCGATAGCGGTATCTCCGGTAACCCACGGTTTATTGGGTTTTCAGTAGGAGGATCTCGTAACTACACCCACGGCGGATTTTTAACAGTGACGTTCTGTAATTTTTTCTCCTGACGAGTTTTCAACAGCGATATTTTTGTAACGTGTGTTCGATGGTCCTCTTTCAATAGTCGGCTTTTGTAATTTAAATTTGGAGAGTTTTTAATATAGCGGCTCTGGTATCATATACTTAGCGAGCTTTTAGAAGCAGGATCTCATAATATATGCACATAAAAATTGACTCTGAGAAAAATAAGCCGAAGATATAGTATACAAATTTTTCATGCAGGATTTCGCGTTCAAAAAAATTGATCTTGAAATCTCGTCTACCTTTTTTAATCAAAATAAAATCATGAAAGCAGCTTCTCATTATGAGAAGCGTGAGGAACATTGTCGCGTCTTTTCTTTTACATACATATATATTCCGTTTTTTTAGAAATTATTCGAAAATTGTTGATGTGACGACGTGTTTCACGCAAGAAACTGCCAATAAAATAATTGTCGAGCGTCCGAAGCGCAGATACCGAATGCGAACGATTCTGTTGGTATCTATCGTCAAACTATCGAGTCTCGCGTACCCACGCAGTCGTCGGGGTGGTCGTCAATGTCTATCGTAGCCTAACGTCGAGGACATGTGGATTATTAATTTGCTGTTTAATTCCAATAAGGTGGCATTGGATCGTAGCCCGGTCGTTTATATGCGAAATGAATATGAGAGAGGAAGGTAGATAGGCAGAAGGAGAAATGGAAAAAAGCGCAAAAAGTGCCCATCTTCCGCGTCCAAGTGTGTAAATTAGTCAAAACTCGACGTTTCGTTTCGCATCGAGCAGCTGCTGACTCCCAGCCGGAATGCCTCGAGATTCTCTCTCGATGGTTCTTGCGCGCGACTTCGCCTCCGCGACCTTGGGAGCATAATAGTACTTTATTACAATGTACTAGGATGCCTCTCGACGTTTCGCGAGGATGCGGCTTACGCAGGACCGAATATATAATACATACGCCACAAGGTCCTATTGTTGCAAGTTCGTGCTGTGAGCATTAATGCATTAATAATGCGTGAATCATCCCCGGTTGTATCATCAATAACGGACCATCCCGTATAATTCAAGGATTAACTGCTTGTCATTATCGATTTAACTTAATTTATCGTAATGATAATAATTCACACGCCAGCTCCGGGAACCTGAACGCCAACGTTTGCGGATATCTTTCTCCGGTATTTAATTCAAATGAAACTCTGAAACTCGATCCTCGCTGAGAGTACGCATCTCGGTCGCTGTGATCCTTTCTACCGTCAGCCCATCGTTGGCTCACTGATACTTCTTTTTTGTCGCCATAGTTTACATTCGCAGTTGCATACATTTCCGTGCGGCTCTCGAGAAAATATCCTGTCGTGATCGGATCTGCGCGCGCGCGCGCGCGCGGAGAAATTCGATACATTCGCGATTCCCGTTGCCTTTCCGGCAACGATGCCGATGCCGTGTGTATTTTTCGCGATTTCCGAGCCGCTCTCGCGAAGGCGAGGCATGAGATATAATGCAATTAGGATATGACGGAATTAATATCTCTCTCCTCTTCTCGCGGAGATCGCACCCACCTCGGCAAGGCGCGACGGGCGGACGGACCGTTTCGCGATCGTGCAATATCGGACAATAAACAATTCCGCATTTGGGTCACGACTATCGTATCGCCTTTGTTGTTATCGATCGCTAAGGAAACGCCGCCAAAGGAATCGGGACACGATAACGCTCCGCCTGATATCCTTAACGGAATCCGCAAAATTCTACGGTATTCCGTGCGCCGATCCTCCTTTTTGGATCGTTTGTAAATCGCCCGAATAAATGGACTCTCGGGTGATCGACTCGATTGAACCTGGAATCCCGGATCAAATCGTTAGAATTGCCGGGATGTTTTTTTGGGAGACGGGGGGTCTTTTCAGCGCTTGAGATAGCTGAAATTATTCTGATGTACGAAAAATTATCGGATTTCACACATTTAAGATATCACATTTTTTAAAAAAAGAGCTGAAAACATTGAATTCTTCAGGGCCGATTTCACCATCTCCGATTAACTTGATCCTCCAATTAAATGTACGAGTTGCCAACTGCAAAGCTGAAAACTGATCATCTCTCCTAATTTCTTGGTAGCTGAACCTGTAATATTATTGCTATTGCCGTGTGCAATATTGAAAAGTAACTCGCAAATTCATTTAATATTAAATCTCTTGCTTCTTATATATTTCACTCTATACTTTTTCTTTGCCGTGACAACAATATAGGTTAGGGGCTTGACGACTTACTTTTCTGCTATTGGCAATTCTGGTAACAAAATTAATCGGAGGATCAAGTTAATCGGAGATGGTGAAGTCGGTCCTAAGACCATTACAAATACAAAGCCTTCATTTTTTGGTACTGATAATTACAGATGATTATAGATGCATTGATAAGTTTATCGATCCCAAGAAGAAGCTTCAGCACTATGGCTGGGTAACAAGTGTTTATAAAGAATCTAAAAGTGTTTATAAAGAATTTAAAAATCATTCAAATTATAGAGTTAAGAGTTTCAAACCTACGCAATCTTGTACATAAATGCTTGCAGCAATAACTTATATAGTTCTTAAAACATCACTCTGCATTATTAGTTGTCAATCTTCGATTGAACGTAAACTTCCTGAAATCGCTGCTTCATCGCCCGTAATCTCTCAGATCACGAAGATCATTGGCCGTATTTGAATAAATTTCATAGTGAACGAGATCCCGATGTTCGATAGCTCATCGCGGAAGGAGCGATCTCCGCGATATTATTTTCATACTCCTACATCGAGGATGGAGCGAGCGAGCAATTTTGTAGAGCGCAACCGACAGGGAAGCAACTTTGTGGAGCGCGCGCCATGGCGGCCAAGATCGCGTTGCCGGGGCCCGCGGGCCCCCGCGGCTACACGTAGCCCATATTATTTATTAAAGTCCCGGCTACCGAGCCACCATCTTTCAACGCCTCGAATGTTATCCGTCTTCGCGCGTTTGCATTTGCAAATAGAGTACTCGCGGCCGGCGCGCGCATGCACTCGTGTATCGCGAGTGCCGCGTTTATAGAGAGTGTCCTACTACGTACCGCAATTGCGTAGTTCGTTACGTCTTCATCGGCTTATACGGAATATTCCTGAGATGGATAGCGCTAAACTTCGGCAACGTGTTCCGCTACTTTTGAGATCGAGAAAGAAGATTACGCAAACTTACGTCGCAGATCGTCGTAGGTTCACGATTGCGTGATTGTTAGGTTTTAAAATTTGGATTCGAGATGATTTGCAAATAAACTTGCAATTGCTCAATGCTACATCGCCTCTCCCTCGCCTCTCCGAGAGAAATAGGATATTTGGCTGTGGCAATTTGTACCGAGAATTAATCCAAGTACGATTTATCTGTTATCTATATTGCGTCCGTGAGGTTTAACACGCCTAAGCAGATTCTGCGTATCTATCTATCTCAAGCATCTCGGGACGTTGAATCCCACCGAGGGAAAATCGACTACAAATTCGCCGATATGTCGCCGATAATTGATGCGATGTTGCTCTATAGATCTCGGTTCCATAACAGAGAGACGGCGGCGTAATCCGAAAGTAGGTTCGCCTAATCTGCCTTAATCTATCGACAATGAGGCGCGGAGATTGACGCGCCGGGGAGCGATAACGATGCTGATGCTGCGCTTTTCCTATGCGCGAACGCTGTTTATCTTGCGGTTGTACACGGCGATTTACTGTACGCAACGAGAAATGACAAGTTGGGCAGTCGTGACTGCTAATTAATCAAAGCCGACTGGAATTTCAGACAGTCATTTTTCATGAGATTACCCGCGAACGTTAGACATTGTTTCTTTTCTTTCATTCATCAATTTATTTAACGGGTCGCGTTATAATCGCGATCCCAGAACTGACTTTAACAAGCTATGTTAGCGATGCGATAACACGAAAGGTAATAGAAAAAAAAATCCTCCAGGATCGATCCGGAATTTTAAGAAGCTATCCTTCGTGAAATCAGCTACAAATATTCGACTTCACTTCTCCACTCTATTTCTCTTTGTTAATTTACTCATTCGTCAGACTAATACTTTAATGTTTCTTGCGTGACAGTTGATGTATGTTCACATAGATGTAATATATCGGGTGCCAAATACTTTATTTGCTTTCTAAATTAATACCTCAATATTTCACTATCCAGTTTCGTTAGTATTTTATTACTTGGTTTTTTATTTTTGGATAAATATTATCTATATACTATAATATTATAATTTAGATAATTATTAATAAGTAAATATAGACCGATATGTGTGAATAATACAATGTATAGAAATATGGGCTATTTTCGGTCGGGCTGGATCTTTTTGCCTAATAAAATTTTTATTACGTAAATTTAAATAGTAATGTCACATTGGATTAAAATAATAATCAATTTAATATTAGTAATAACATTAATATCTTTTTTCTTTTTTTCTTTTCTTACAATGCTGTAAAGAACTACTATTTCCAGCTTTCCTAGCTTTCCTAGATTTCCTAGATAAAAAGACTGCGTTTCAAGACCGAAAAGTAATTGGCGCGTAATTGATTAAGTTATGAAATGTATATAAATTCACGCAATAAAAATATTATTAGGCAAAAAAGATCCAGCCCGACCAAAAATAGCCTATATTTCTATATATTGGATATTTATTTTTGGTCACGGATATTGAAACCATTGTTCGGATTTCTTTGGTGTTCAAACAGTATCGTATCGTGAATGGTCAGAATTCTACGACCGATCTTAGCCAACTTGGCGTTAGCGATGCGATATCGCAGGGGAAAAAACCGCAAAATGGAACCGACAGCCGGATCGGTAGGTCGGACAAGATCGACGACCTCCCGGGGGCAAAATATTCTGCCGCGCTGCCGCTCCCGATACGCCCCTGCGCCTCGGGCTGTGATTAGCACCCAAGCGTCAGTGCATTTCGAGAACGAGCGTGCATAACGCGTGCACGATGCACACACATAGTCGCATCTCCGTTCGCGAGGAGAGTCCTGCCTCTCTCGGCCGGAGCCGCGCTTACAACAGGATTGCAACGAGACTAAGGCGCTTGCCATCAGATTAAAAGAAATTCCGCACCGCAACTTCCGTTTCGAATCGGGACGCCCAGACGCAACCGTAACACCGAAGTCGCGGATAACTTGAGAACTTAGGTTGTCATTCGAGATTCTCAAATGTACAAGCACAAATACAATGTAGCCGTGGCGTAGAATTGGATACGCTTTGCACGGTTGTCTTCTCGCCGTGCTTCACATGAACGCTATCGCTGTACCGTTTGCGTTCGTTTCTGTCGTAAGGAAATTTAGGAGCGTGCCGAGCGGACTGTTAGTCAACTCGAAAAATCCGAAATCCGGACTAATCGAGCGAGTGGATTAATCGAGGAGGATCGACGACGGCCGCTCACCGGTGTCTTTTAATTGAATTCGCTGTGCCGAGTGCAGCACGGTTGCTCTCTTCCTATCAATTATATAGTAGGTCGACGGGCGCATCTAGCATTCATTACGGGATCGGTTTGCGCAACGTTCGATTTATGGAGCGAGTACGCGGATCGAGTCCTGCTTCGATCGGGACGGCATTATCGCGACGGACCATCTCGCCGATTGCGCGTGTGTATGTCGCCGGATGGGAACGTAACGATGCAAAACTCACCGCAAAGTCCGGACGTCGATGAACTACGGCGAAGATACCTGCAAAGAGGCGAGGAGATCGTTGGAATGATGAAGAAATTATTTGCAAGATTTCTAAAATGATAAATTACTAAAATCTGCGAGTTGTGTGTCGCCCGATTTTACTCACGTAAAAATTTTAGAAAATTATTGATCCTCAAGAGATGTTCCTAAAGAAGTTTTTAAGTTATATTACTGAGGCTTGTTTAATCTGAGCGGATTTAAAGTAATCGAGATAAGAAATTCCTAATTGTAAGATATGTTACGTTCCTCAAGTTTATCCATATAATTAAAGAACCATTAAGAACATTTTCATTTAGAAGATAATAAATTACTAAGATCTCCAAATTTACTGTAATTGGTAAACATTTTGTAAGAATTGAAACGTTTTTTTGTAAGAAAAATAAATCATATCATTTTAATGTAATACTTAATCATAACGGAAATTTACTTTATACGAGAGATTTTGATTCATAACAATTTCGTTTATGTCAGCAGGTATTTTCTGACGATCGGGGTGTAGTAACTATTAAGTTGATTTATTCAGATTGAACTCAGATAAAGAGAGAAAGAGAGAGAGACAGAGAGATATGTAGATCGCTCGAAATGGAGAACAGAGGCGCTTTTGGAGAGGGAGAAAGGAGGAGGGAGGAGAATAAAGTAAGAAGCGAGGATCTTTGGGGTACCACGGCCGAGCAGAGTCTGCAAATCCGCGCTACCTAAACTCCGAAAGAGTTCCTCTCCGACGTGCGGCGCGCCGCGCGTTAACGGGATCGGGAGTTACGTCGAACCGGTTGTGTGCGCCCGATGTCCTTAGGCGACCGCGGGTGGTGGTAGCCTCGTATGTAGGTCTCCTCCTGCGATTGGCCGAGCCGCGGCGCGCCGGCCTGGCGGATAAGGCCCACCGCGCCGCGCCGTGTCTGCCCGGGCCCCGGGTCCCGACTCACCGAGCCGGACTCACCTGTTGCACCTGGCTCGCCGTGATCGCGTACCGGAACCGACTCGACGAATTCGGCTACGGTGGCTACACCGCGTTCGGTCGGTTCTCAGAAACCACGGCCCCCGTCGAGTTTCGGACCTTGGGAAACTTACCGAACCCCGGAATTTGGAAAAATTCGTTCAGTTTTCGCGGCTCTCTTTCTCCCGAGCGAATTAACGGAGATTTCGAGCCTTCGAGCTTTGATTTCAGATCTGCGAGAAACATGACGATCTTAAATTTTGAAAAATTTTAAAGCTTAAAAGAAGATTTGAAACTTTCAAGCTCTGAATCGCCGTTGAATCTTGAAAGAATCTTGGAGAATTTATAATTCTCGATTATGTCGAGAAGGATTTTGTTTGTATTACATTCGCGTTTTCGTGTGAAATTTAACAATTAAGAACTTTTGAACTTGGAATCGTTGCTTGAAGATATTTTCTTTTCTGAGATTTGAAAATTTCAGCGCTTTTATGGAAAGAGATATAAGTGGTTTTAGCCAAAGACTCCAATGTACCTAAAATCACCGAAATGAGAGGATTAAATATTTAAATTTATATGGATCCTTTCTCTCGAATTCTGAGGCCTAATTGTAAGATGATTTGGAGAATAATCTTGGGGTCACCAGCGATGACTCTCCGATGGCATTGCGACCTTGCTTTATATGCACAATTAGCAGACAGGATGCAACCGAATACTCGTAGTTTCGTTAACAAGCCTCATCGAGGCACATTGGGTATAATAATACCGCAGCGATATTAGTGCGACCAGGTGAATTAATGACCATAAAGGGATTCCGAATGAGCCGTTATCGTTATTAAGAATATCCACATCCTGTTCCTCCCTGTTCTCTCTGTCACGCCGTAAACGAAATCATCATAGAGGTATCATGTTATCCGGAAATCAGATAGCAAAGATATATCATTTGAGAAAACAGCTGGAAAAACGATATGTTATCATGATTTATAACAAAACGCATTACTCACGCGTTCTAAATTAATTAATAATTGTAACATTCGCTGCAATTATAATTGTAATGTACAATTGATTTTTAATTTTGCTACACATAATTAAATTTGCAATAAAATTCGGCTTCGAAATCTAGCGTAAAATTAAAATTTTGCTACAGATTTGATCACAGCAAATTTTAGATTTTAATTTTGTTTTGATCCAAATTTTAAATTTTATTACAAGTAACTGTTACAATATAGAATCTATAGATGTGTTTTCAAATTCTTTGATCCTAATAAGATTCCGCGAGTCTTGGCTTAGAATAACGAGGAATTGCATTGGTCAGTTATGTCGATGCAATGTTATCATTTATCGAAACGGTCTCCATCCTATCGTCGTCGCGTCGTTCGTTTTTTCGCATGACTTCGCGCTGATTGCGGTTATACCGGGTGTACACGTGCTACGCGGGACAAGGGTGGGTTGCCGAAGAGATAGATAGATAGAGAGAGACAGAGAGAAGAGAGAGAGAGAGAGAGAGAGAAAGGGAGCGAGAAAGAGGCTTAATTGCAGCATCTCGGCGCACGTGCAGACGTCGATAAGCGGCGCATCCTTCTGACATCATCGATCAGAACTCGTCGACTTTTTCCTTTTCGCCGCGCGGCGGTTCTTCCGCACGTTCCAGCGCTCCATCATCCGCGCGGCCTGCATCGGCGACGGCATTTTTCCAAGGCCGTCGCCGCCGCCGCCGCCGCATTATTAGTCAGGCTTTCTTTCTCCCGCCATTTTTCCGCGATCGGCCGGCCGGCGCGAATCAATCTCCCGGCGATCAAACTTACAGTCTCGCTACAATGAGATCCACATTTCCAACGTGGATCCGGATCTGTCGGAATGTAGGTTTCGACGGTAAAAAGGGTACTTATCCGATTAACCCTGGAATCGGGGCCCGCGGCCTGCGAAGTAGGTAAACCCCGTAAACGTCGAGGGGTTTTTGAGCGAAGATCTCATTTTTCGCCAAAGACGAAAATTGTGTTGCAATAAATTTAACTTCTTTGCGATATATAATAAAAATTCATAAATAGTCAATCTCTCTCGCATCATCTCCGAGTGTGTCCCGACAATGATGTTAATAATATTCGATTCTGCGATTTCGCAAGAATTCTACGGTTTCGCATCGAAATTTTATCGCGTTGCTAGAATCTCGGTGGAGAAAGAAAACACCGCGAATCATGCGAGTGCGAATGAATTCCGTGGCAAAGCCGGGCATAAAGTTGCCGGTCGATCGATTACTTATGCGCATTGCGTTTATATTATTCTTTTTGCGCGTCTCCGCGATTACGAGGTACAAACAAACCTTTCTCGCAGGTGTACCCGATTCGCGAGATTATCAATATAAATCGATGGGTTGTCGGTTTTACAGATAATACCTCGGCTTGGATTACTAAATATGTTAATAAATCATAACAAGTTTCAATAAATCATATCAGAAAGAAAAGATAAAAGCGTCCATGAAAATTAAGATAAAAATTAAAATAAAAATTAGAATATGACAATACCCATTAAGAATATTGTAATCGCATATAAGTATAAAAATCATTTCGACCATTCGCGTTTCAGAATTTCAGAAATTTAAAGTTTTTTGTAATCGTATTAATTTTAACGTAATTACAGACTGTTACAATTCTAATTTTGGGAAAAATATTATTTTATAAATAAATTTTTTGAAAAAAATTACAATTTTGCAGTTGCAATACTTTTTGTTTTCATTGTCAAATATATATTTTAGCTTAGACCTATTTTAAAGCTTTTATTTGAAATTATATATATTGCCTACAAGAAAAAAGAAAAATTAGAGAGAAAGTATGATAAAAAATTGAAAAATTAATATAAACAACTTCTACAAAATGTATGCTGAGCAGTATGTTATTAGTGGTACCATTACCACTACTACTAGTACTACTTTTGCTACGCTCTCTATTAATCAATTATCTTTCCCGGGCAAGCATTCGCGATGATTGATAATCCTAGTTCTTCCTTCTTCTCGATGAACTCGATGAACATGTCTTAACCCCTCGTTCAAGTCTCCGGCGGCAGTAGGTCGAAGCGCCTAGGTATAGGCCGAAAAGCCACGTCCTTGAAGTTGCATCGGCGGCGAGTCGGTTCCCCCGCGTTGCGCGCGAGCGCGCGCGACTCGGCGGGCCCCGTATCCGTGGGGCCCATTGGAGTCCCGGGCTCGTGTTAGTGACACGTGCAGCGCGCGGAGAACCGCCGGTTGGAGAACCTTTGTGCGCGTCGACGGAGAGGAGGGCGTCGCGCGGTGGCGCGCGAAGAAGAGAGGGTGGCAAACGCGGGACCCGAGAGGAAAGGGGTCCCCCAAGTACCGCTATACCTGGAGTCGCCCGAGGCGGAATACATACCTACCTACCTACCTAGTACGTGTCTCCTCTCACTCTCTCACTCCTGCTGTCTCTCCCTCTTTTTCTTGCCCTCGCGTTCGTTTCCCTCCTCCCACTTCCCACCCTCGGGCCCCATCGAGCCCCTCTTGTCGCTCGGGCCCGCGCGAGCTATACCGCTGGAAGTCCACGCCATGATGCACGCCATAGAGCAACAACGGGGACCGACCAGTGGTTTGCTTCACCTCGCCGACGACGCGCGTCGCGACGTCGCCGTCGTCCTCTTTCTCTCTTTTTTCTTTCTTTTTCTCTCTCTCTTTCTCTCCTTTGTCGCCCTGTCGCGCGCGCGCACGCAATCCCGTGGAGAGAGTTTATTCGTCCTGTTGGTTCTTGGCCGGTCCTCGAAGCTAGGTTTTCGAAGAGGTTCCAAGATCTTGCAAACTTATGTGATTCAGATTTGAAAGTTCCGGTTTTTCATGGTTGATAAATTCTTAGAACGCTGGATTTTCGGTAGATCTCTTTTTAAAAAATTTTTTTGAATTCTCGAGTGATCTATTCAGTTGGAAAATGTTTTACAAGTAGCGTGTTTCTCGGTGCTTTCAGTGAGGGAGTCTACTTGGACTTTTATTGGCAACATAGCCGACATGACGTTGCGACGACTCTGAATTAGCGGATCGAAGGAATGAAATATTCCTTTTTGTTTTCCAAGGCATTTCCCTTTACCTATTTGCTGTTGAAGTTATTACAATAATTGTTATTTTCCAAAAATCCATAGCGTCATCACGACTTTGAACTGACATACCAAAGAACAAAAAGAAGCAAAAGAGCGCACCTTCGTAAATCCTCTTCGTGCCAACTTAGGCGAATTATTTTGCTATCAAAATCGATCGTCATCATTGTTATCGTTGTCGTCGAAGGCAGCGTCGCGCCGACTTGAAGTTGGTAGACTAAGGATCACCGGACGATCGCGGCGGTGAGGTGGAAGAGGACGCCGCGAAGAGAGCTCTCCTTCTCCTCGAGTGCTCACCTACCCTACCACTTCCTCCTCCTCCTCTTCCTCCTCCTCGTCCTCCTCCTTCTCCTCCTATTCCTCCTCTTCCTCCTCATCCTGCTCCTCCACCTCCATCGCGCTTACAGTCGTTCGGTCGCCGGCGAGCAATACGGTTTATGGCCGCGTACGACGGCGTCCACGAAACAGCTGGTACCACTGGTCGCTGGTCGCGTCCGGCGATCACAGATCCTTAAGAACTTCCTCGGAAGGACCGGTTCCAGCTCGCGAGAGAGTCGAGATAGGAGGGACACGTGGACCAGGACGGTGCTAGGCTCGCTCTCGCGATATCGAAATTTCGTGGAGCGTATTCGCGAGCGCGTACGCGCGAGTGAGAGTGATATCTGCGTTTCTTTCGGGTTTTCGGTTTTTCAGAGACACGACGTAGCTCGTAAGTCGGTTATCGAGGATTCGGGTTGGATACATCGCGTCTCGCGCGAGTGCTGAAGATAATAGCACGAACAGTGTTGAAGAGAGTCAGAAATAAATCCGGTTCCATCCCGCGAAAAAAGCCAAGATTACATCTATTACATCTTAAAGATCCAAGAGTCAGGATCTGTTACAATTTAAATATTCAAGACTCAGGATTTTAATACACAAAATGTCAGGATCTACTACATCCTAAGATTAGAATTTGTTATAGTTTAAATATTCAAGAGTCACAAAGCCTTTACACTTTAAGAGGATCCAAGAAGTCAAGAGATCCGTTACGTCCTAAAAACTCGAAGGAAGGCAGTCTTGTTCAGAATCAAGATTGGATGGATTACGACCTAAGGAGAATTAGGGGATTTACTACATCTTACAGATTTAGAAGGCCAATACTCATTACTTCTTAAGAACACATTACGTCTTAAGGATTCGAGTCATCAGTCATCTATCAGTTTCTAAGGAAGTTAGAATTGACAAAGTCGCATGGCCACCGCGTCGACGCACCTGCGTGGATACCTGTGCGAAGAGCGTCGAGCCGCGACGACGCCTCGCGTCGTCCAGGATGCGTTCGTGCACCACATGACCCTCGATCAGTGAACGACCTTTTCCGGAGCACCTGCATGTCCGACAATACCGCGTTCTGAGCCGTTCGAGGAATTTTCGGAGCGCCCAGCGTAATCTCTGATCCTGGAGAACTTCACCGACTTAGTCTTCGAGAGGCTAACCTGGCAGAGATCTCCTCGTCTCTTCTATTCCCAGAGGTTAGTCACTCGCTTCGTTCCGGTATCGTACACACGCGTGTGGGCAGTAGAGTGTGGGTACGCGCTCTCGGTGCAACGATTGCCCGTGTGTATGCGCGTGTACGTGTGTGCGTGTGCGAGGTACGAGTGTGCGCGAGCCTCGTGCAGGTATATATTTATCCGCGTTGCGAAAGTGCAGCGAGCTGCATTATATGCGGCCAGCGAGGTGTGAACTTTTTCGGTGATCGAACCTCGGTTTTACGCCGCGTTTGATCCGAAGGAAGAATGGATGAGGCTTCATTTTCGAAATTAATAACGGGTCGGTTGTTCTAAACAAACATACGGAATATCGCGTCTCTCGGAAGTTTCAATCTTATAAAATATGCCCGTATAAAATAAGCATCTTTCGATGATAATAATAAAAATGAATTTACTCCGGAGGAATGGATTCTCGCTGGTGAACATATTGTGTATTTTTTTCGCATAGGCACACACGTTCCCTGCGTTTTCTGAAAGATCGCAGGATTGCGGAATAGCATTCCTTCCAAGATGATTGATTCGATCATTAGGGATAACTGTTATTGCTATGGTAAATCGTAACTATGAAAGTCGGAGTAAAACGGAATCCCGGGACGGATAGAGACGATCTACGCGGTTGACGCGTAATCATGGACAGAGCCGTATAACATCGCTTTGTCGATCGCGGCCGCGCGCGCGTTCCGGATGCGTGTAATCTCCGTGGAGTTACACGCGGCTTAACGACGACGACGACGACGACGAAGGTGTCGTCGCCTCTTTCGCGCGCTGGAAATCTTCGCGATGACGCAGCCTCCGTGCTCCATCCGCGTCGAGGAAGATTCATCAATCGCGCCGGAGATTATCGCCCACGATGTCCGTTTCGAAAGGAAATTACGCGACTCAAACTAGGCTCAAAAATACGATCCCTCGGAATTTTTATTCGTTGCCACGAGGAAAGCCAGAAAAGTGACGACATCGCTACATCGCCGTCGATAGTTTCGTGACACCCTGTAAGTCCTTATCGCACGCCGGTGATCGCGATTAATGGAAATATTTTCAAGGAAATCGTTACTTAATAACAAGTTCCTTGAAAAGCTAGTGCGATACGTATTCGCGCGCTTATTTTCGATGGAAAATTACGATACGATGCAAATGAGCGCGCGGTGTTGCGAAGGAGAAAGTGCGCGATCGCGATTATCGTCAAAATTGCATTTTTCGTGCGCGCATCTCGCTGAGCAAACACGGAAATCATTCCCAATGCGATAATACGAAGCAGAACTCAAGCAGAAATTTATAAATGCCTATATGGAAGTACAAATGTATAAGCAAGTTGAAATATTAAGTGTGCAATTAATTTATTAATTTATATGCTAGAAACATGGTTTCTATAATATTAGTTAATCCATGCAACATATATAAATTAAACTAACATTATACTAATTATTCAATATTTAAGAATAAATGTCGCGCATTGTTATTGTTTCAGCGCGATGTGAGAAAGAGAACTAAGTTTAATTAATTAAACTTAGTTTAAATCAATCAATTAGATTGATCCATAAGGAGTTCCATATCTGAGCTAATTTCTTTCCCTTTCCGTATGTATCTTTTTACTTTCGTTGCCGTTTCGAGAAATCGGTTCTCTCGCTTAAAATTGACCACAATGTATCCGTTCTACGCGATGAATCGCCGCTGCGGCGGCGTTGCGGCCTGCGAAACAAATAATTGGTGAAAAATTCCAGCTGTTCATGATACCGCGACCACGCCACGGTATTAATTAACTATAAAATTGCGGTAATGGCGAACGTGTCGCGCGTGTGTTGCGCGTGTTAGACCATTCCGCGTGTCACCAAATAAAAACTGGTCACGCTCGTGCATATAGATTCCGCGTGGATCCAGATATTTGAAAAATTGAGGATACAAGAATGGAAAGGTGCGACATTCGAGGGTGATAATTACAATCATAAATCTAATCTCTCTCTTTTTCGATGAATCGTTTGATGATGAAATGACGGTAAAACGAAGTTTACGGAAAATTAAAGGAGAAACACAGTGTTTTATTAAGAAATGGAAAGTTTAGTTTTATGAAAATTTTGTTCAGAGATGGAAAGTTTCGCATATTAAATTTTCTGTGAAATATTCCTTCATTACATTTCTATTTTATGAAAGACAATATAATAAATATTTCTCTAAGATTTTGTTAAATTTGCAGAGTCACACTCTTTCGAACGACACAAATGCAATTTATATATATTTGCTTTATCTTTTATGTTCCCTCGAGTGAAAAATAACTCATTTTGCAAGAGCCCGAATCAAGTTTCTAAAAAAAGGGCGCCTAATGAGCCGGTCGGAGCCGCCGGATTCGATTCTAAGAGCGATTTTTATGTTGGTTCTTAGAGATTCTTACGGCAGGGCGACAGAAGGAGAGAGAGGGAGTGAGATGACGGGGATTCGCCTCTCGTCGTTTGTCGCTCATGGAATTTGGATGAATCTGTTATTCTCGTCCGGGGAAACCGTGCGAGGAATTTTGATCGTTTCGACTCCGGTCTGGCACACCGAGTGAGGAGTGTCCAGAAACAGCGCTTGTTTTTGGAGAAAACGCACCGCGGGACAAAAACTCGCCCCCTTCTTTATCTACGAGCATAAACACGCCGGACATGTGGTCGCCAAATAAAAGTGCGTCTAAAAGCGTCGTTTAACTGCTATTTCTGGCGCCGGCGAAATTCGCGGGCTTACATTCCTCCCTATTTTGATCTTAATTTAGAACCCCATAAACACTTGGAATTAGTCGCAAACAGTAAATCAAACAAGCTGAAGCTAAATTATTCTGAGAATTAAATTAAATTAATTTATTAAAAATTAATTAAATAACGTTTAAATTAATTATATTTAATTGATATATATATGAAAGATAAGTTCAAATTTTTGCAATCGAATAAATATAAAAAACCTCTAAATTCTGAGAATATTTTTGAATTTCTGTATTCTTTGTCACTTGATTTTAATTTTTAATATATTGAAAATAATTTTAATACGCAAGTATTCTGCAATTTAAGGAATTAATGTAATAGAATTAATGTTATAGTAATTAATTGTATAGCGTTTAAGACTGAAATGCAATGATCTAACGGATTTTTTAAAAGAAATTGAACGTTAAAATTGAAAAAATAAAATTTAGTTGATTTTCCAAACCAGTGGATTACAGCGTGATTGCACTCGATCCTGTAGTTAGGCCAAGTTACGTCTTTATATTTTGTCTCGAATAAATCGAACACGATTTTGAGTGCTCCAACGGCGCTTTGATTACGATGGAAAAAAAAAAGAATCGAGCTTACGGAATATGGCAGGGGCCGCGAAATAGAAAACGGCAGGAAACGCAACGCGAACGGGCCAAAACAAAGGCAAGATCGAGGAGGCAGACGCGGAGATACGCATCTGCGAGCGTGGGATCGCGTGTACGCCGGCGTTGAAGTCTCCTCCTTCGGCTTCGTCGAAATCGCCGCTTTGCGCGAGCGGGGGATATCTGGGACGCGCTGCGTCGCGTCGCGACGCATAATGACACCGACGCTTTTGTAATCCACGTGACTATCGTGCGCGACGTGGGCTATACAAAGTATTCTCTCGATTGAGAGAGAGCCACCTTTAGATGGCCATTTTAAAACGTGCACGTTTCAGTGCATTATGCTATAATGTTTCTAACGATAAATCTTCCGCGCTATTAGAGAAAATTGATGGAATTTAAAAAATCAAATAACGTAAAGTAAAAATGATTAAATCCCTTTCTCATACATCAACAGTAATAAGAGTTGCTTTTTGCTCTTCTAAATGAATAAAATTTAAATTCAGGAAATAGTAAAACTAGAGTTAACACCCAATATTCGTCAGACGTCATAGCATAAAAGGTATTACTGCAATTAATAACAGTGTACCAATAAAATCTTATATTTAAAATAATATGAAACGATATGATTAATATTATTTCTTAATTAATATTTCATTTTTGATGAATGTAGGTTTGTGGATTCGAACACCTTAACAAAATTTATGATACTTGCCAAAACTTAAGGTAATAAAATATCGATATTATGAAACTAAGGGTGACATGTAAATATATATATATATATATTATATATACATAAATTATTACACACACATAATATAATATATAAGTTAAAAATTATATGTGACCGTTTTCTTTTCGATTACGCCGTCAATTATCGAATACCTTGCACGTTTCATTGAGCAGCATGAGAAAGCAAGGCGGATTATTAATAGTCCTTTTTGCCGGCGATGCCCGGAGGAAGACAGTGGAAGGACACGTGAGGTCATCGCCGTAAAATACGTCGTACGACGCGGAGAGCCGTTGAATTTCTCTCCTTGACGATCCTAGTCCTCGATGATTGGCCGCACAGGGCAAAAAAATTAATGTTCACAGAATTACGGCGGATTAAATCAATCGATCAAGCGCCGCTCGTAGTACAAAATACTTCTGAACGTTAACTGATTTTGGACTTGATTTCGACGTTATCGATCACCTCGTCGATCTCTAGATAGCGACGTAACATTTTGGCCACGAGAGAGCGATCGATCCGTCGATCCATCGATCTTCGGAGATAGTAATTCGCTTATCTCTCGTGCTCCGTACTGGCGATATAACTTGATATCGCGTAAAAAAGATGATTCTACGTGAAAAAAACAAATAAAAAAATCATATAAAAATATGTCCATACTTTTTTACGTGAAGCTTCGCTATTCGAGAGAATCGAGTTTGGAGATTGAGAAATTAGTCATGTTGTTTTTTCGGTTGAAGTTTGTCTAGCTTTCAATGATAAGTGAGTAGCTGAGCAATACTTTAGATCTGTTGGAGAACTTGGGATTTTTGGTAGGCGTTTCGTATGCTCTAGGAATAACGCTCGGCCTCTAAATTGTAGAACGAAGTTGTCACTGAATGACTTTCATCAGTTTCTAGAAGCTCTTAAAATACACCATGGGCAGCAATGAGTCACCGCTTTCTATCGGAATGTTAATGGCGAATGCACATGTGTGTTCTGGATGGATGGGAGGAAAAAATCGATTTCTCACTCTCGTTTCTTTGCGCTACTGCTTGCTTATTGATATTACGATACGAGCGCGAGAAGAACGTCCCCGCAAGACAGATTAAGCATGAGATTAATGAAAGAAGCGAAGAGAGAAAGAGAGAGAAAGAGAAAAAGAGAACTCAACTCCGTAAAAACCTTAAACCTCGTAATTACGCTTATTTACTCCGTTGCGAAACGCAACGGTCGAATTTTAAATCGCAAGCACGCACACATGCGTAAATAAATTCCACTCGTGATGACGAAGTCGCTTAATCGAGGCAAAATCTCCTCCTTCCATTTGCTGATAAATTATCGATTTATCGAGATAAATAAAGCTTGATAAATGTAGTCTTCTCTTTAGAATTATTTAAATTCTATTCAATTTTATGTTCTATTTGGTTATGCACATCGAGAATAAAGTCTTATTATATAATTTAATATATTACATTTTAAGAGTCTCGTCAAATTAAATAATTTAAAATTTTTCAAAATTAATGTTCACAGATTCTAGATTCTAGTTTTTCTTAGATTCAAAATTTCATTAAATCGTATTAATTTAATTTGATCTCCCCCCTTTCTAAAATCTAACTTTTCCAAGTCCGAATTTTTCTAACATTTTAATCTCCGTTAAATTGTAGGTTAAGCGGCAATCAAACGGGGCATACTATTTTCAGATCTATTAAACATAGATTCAACTCGACTCTGAATTATGCACCGTGTTGCGGTAATCCACACGTTGCACTTAGCCGCGGGTTTCGCGAAGTCTAATATTTTCCCCGCGCGCGCACTCAGCCTGCACGAGTGCAGGACAGGTTCCGACGACGACGGCAGGATACTCTGACATTTGCCAGGTTGATAGTCGAGTGGTTCACCTATAGCGAGGTGCACCTATCCGTTGCGTTATACATGGTGTCCCAGAATCACCGGATGTTCTTTCAATCACGGTTTCTACGGTGACGACGATCTTCATACGCGCTTAAGAAAAAGTTATCGTCTCGTTTAACGTATTTGTCTAATTTTTAACACTTTGTAACTTTAAATTGAAACTCTATTAAAATGGAGCCTATTTGAAATTGAGGAGAATAATTCAGAAATAAGTTTCAAATTAATTATACAAATATGACGTAGAAAGATGGAATTTTTATGCTGGTTATTTATCGGAGAAAAAGAGATAACAAAAAAAATGATCGTATCATACTATGACTGGATAACAGTTATTCATGAGTTTCTATAAAAAAATGATTAAGCAATTCGTAAATTCATGATAAGTTTGATGTTTACGTGGAAGAAAAATCGATTCTAAACCGCTCGAAGAATCTGTAATGAAGAAGATCTTCGGTGAAGATCTTCTGGTACATCCTACTTATCACTCGGTCGAGAGATCAACGAGTCTACATATTTCGCTAGAATTTCGAGCCGGAGGAAACGTGCTGAAGAAGCAGGCTAAGGCCCCGGGATGGCAGTGGTACAATAATTACCAGCTGGAAAACGCGAGATGATGCATAACGCGGAGAGTCGCAGGCAGTTAGCCGTGCGATTGCAGAAGCGAGCTTAGAGCCCGGCGTCGTAGCCGAGGGCAGGTTTGCAAGAGAGAAATTTCTACAGAGTTGCTGCGCCGTAGCGGTCGTTTCGACATAGGTGCAGGATCGAGGGGATCCTGCACGTTAACAGGTGCGAATAACGTCGGCTCATTTTGGTACGCGTATGAATTTTTTTTCTTAGACTTTCGTGTAATTTGCGACAAACATATGTATGTAACAGAAAAAAAATCAATGATATTTCTTCGCTATGTGTAGAAACGTAAGAGAGAAAATAAGATGTAGACTCACCTCAAAATCCTGATGTCGATGAATGGACAAGGCAAAGATTCCCTGAAAAAGAAAAATGCGATGAATAAAAAGTATTTTCTGATTGTGCATGAAACCTCGATATATCAGTGAGAAAATAAAGTTATATATGTGAAAGTGAAAAAAAATTCAATAACGTTTTCCATATTTCAAAGAATAGGGAGTCACTTTTATGATCTTATATATATTTCGATTAAAAATTTAATCTTTAAATTTAATAAAAATTTATCTTAAATTATATAAATATACAAAGAAAGATAATTATAAAGCGGCGAATACGAGTCAAGCGCGGTAATTGATGCGCAAAAATAACTTAAAAAGCAAATCCTTGAATATTTAAATAAAGATGTATTGAACGTTTCGGCTCATCCTTCGAGCCGTCTTCAGCATATCTTGATTGTACATATATATATATATATATATTATTCTCTGATTTTATTGTAAATATGTTTTGAGATTTCTGGAACTTCGAATTCTCCTTTTCTTGTCTTTATAAATCTCACAGCTCTCTGTGAGGAAATGACTTCATGCCGGTGAACAGACTCCACCGTGCCATGAAAAGACTCCTCGGCGTGCACGTGTAATTAAGGGTGTAATTAGAACACCGGATAAGAGCGGTTTAGACCATTACAAAGGCAGACCACTGCGGAGGTTGAAAGAAATACACACTCGTCGAGTATACTGACCCAGTATTCTCAAAAAGTTAACCGCCCAATGTTTCGAAAAATATCAAAGTTTCAGTTAAGCAGTTTAGAAAGTTGCAACAATTGGAAATTTAAAAATATAATACAAGAAATATCTTACTTTTAAATATATGATAACACGTATTCTGGAAGACATCTTTTAAAAAAATTATTGTTAAAAAGTTTTTTATATTCTTAAATGTTGCGTTATTTTTCGTGTGATCAGATATGTTGCCTCCCATAAATAGTTTCACAATTGATAAATACATCCAAGAGGATGCATTCCTAAAATAACGCAATGTCCAAGAAGCATGACACACGCAAGAATTACAGTAGAATTAATTTTTTCTTAAAGAAGTATTACCTATATTATTAGAATTCTTTTACTCGAAATTAAATTTCTTTCTGATCCGAGCTGATATTCTTTCGTTTGACTACACCTTGTATAAAATTATCCGCTATGTTTGTATGCAACAAGCATGTAGAATATTTTTGTCCCGCTGCATCTTAAGCTAATATCGCACTGCGCGGCGTCGAAGACGTGATTATCCGCGCAAAAAGATGCGGAACTGCCGCGGAAAGCCCTCGTACTTCTCGTCTCGGTTGTCAGAGTTAATGCAAAATCGCGAACGTGCCGCGAATACAGCACGTAATACACACAAATACACACGCTGCTGGATGCAACCTAATGACGATGTCGCCCCGCGTTACTACACGGTGTACTTATTAGCGCGAGGCGCGCTTAGGATAGTGCACATCTTAATTAGCATCGGCGATTAACGAGGTCGCCCGGATGATACCGTTTTGATGATGAGCGACAAAAACCGCGCGACTCGACGCCTTTAAGTATCCGCGATCTCGGCCACAAAGTTTTTATATTTATCTTACGATAGATTGGAGCACATAGCGGTTCAATTTTTTTAAAATACCCCAAGAATCGTGAAGTATATATATTTATATTATCGTTAAAACAATAATTAAATAACTATTATTTTTTATCAAGTTTAGAGATTTCTAAGGTTTAAGTATCCGCGATCTCGGCCACAGTTTTTTAATTTATTTTACGATAGATTAGAGCACATAACGATCCAATTTTTTATCCCAAGAATCGTAAGTTTTGAGATTTCTAAGGTTTTAAGTATCCACGATCTCGGCCACAGAGTTTTTAAATTTATTTTATGATAGATTAGAGCACACAACGGTTCAATTTTTTTTAAATACCCTAAGAATCATGAAGTATATATATTTATATTATCATTAAACCAATAATTAAATAATTCTATTATTTCTTATAACAAATCAGAGATTTAGGATTTCTAAGGTTTGACGTATGTAATAATTTGTTAGATTAGAATTTTTGTATGTTGATAGATTTTTAGGGTTTTAAATAAAAGGCTTGAATGTTTGAGCTTCAACGTGCGATGGTACGAGGATAAAATGCAAGGTATTTGAATTATTTACGGCCATATTATATAACTGAAATTATTTTACTTAATCGCGCCAGCAGCAACGGCAGGAACCGCAGGATCACGAGCTTTACTTATAAGTGTATACTGTGTGGCCTTTGAACTCGCGTTTCGACAGCGCCGGCTGGCTAGGCAAAAAGCTAAGCTAATGCATAACCAATGGAGCGGAATCGAGACACGGCGGAGTCGTGCGATTAACGCGACTGTCGTGACACCGCTGTTGCGGATGTCGATAGCTCGACCGACAACGTGGTTTCCCCGTGGCGATCAGACACGGTTATCATTGCTGATAAACATGTACGTCAGGAGTAGATTGAAAAAACTCGTTTTATCGCGCGCGGCTTTTTCGTACGATTAAACGATTTTTTGTCGAGAAGAGAAAATTCGATTTTTCATACAAAAATATAAAAGTATAAATGTATAAATAATAATATACATTTAATGAAATTTTATTTAGAAAAGATGTACAGGATATTTGGCAATAGGTGGGAGAAGATTTAAGAAGTGATTCTAGATGATAAAATAAGACGGAAATCAAGAATAACAAAGTTGCGGTGAGTGCTTCGTTTTTAAATTATAAAGTTTAAATATTCACGTGCTTTAGGCACTTTTTACATGAATATTTAAATATTCAGAATAACAAAATCAAGAATAACAAAATTGCGGTGAAGTTACGTTTTTTAATTATAAATCTTTAAATATTCATATGCTTTGGGCTTTTTACGTGAATATTTAAACATTTAAAAATGAAAAACGGAGCCTCCGCCGCAATTTTATTATTCTTGATTTCCATCTTATATTTCATTATCTAGAATCACTCTTTAAATTTTCTCTTATATATATCTGTTGCCGAACACTCATATATTTTTTCACCGGATATACAACTATATATTTTTTGTTGATTTTACAAACATACTTTTCAAAAGAAATGAAGACTTCAATCAGGAAGACAGTTGTCTTATTATACGAAAATTCGCTCACCCGAACACTCGTGTCTCTCGGTTAATTCGGATAATGGAGATTCCCCTGTAATTTGGACGTAAACGATAGAGTCCTGGTTGTGTTTTGACTTTCTCCGCGCGTCTGTCAAGTTTCGTTTCAATCCCGCGGCGCGTATCGCCCGAGGGGGGCGATTGATCGGTTGCGCAAATCGGTGTGCTTTCTGGACGAACTTCCGCTCGTCAAAGAAAACGGACTTGGGCCGGCGCGGTTGACCCAGTTTGCGCGCGGGGCCGAACGGGCCCCACGGCGCGCAAGGACGCCGCGAAAACGGCGGCGGCGGCGCTGTGCCGTTCCTCCGCCTAACAAACCCGGCACGGGAGGGTGGAGCGCTTTCGAAACGAACGACGGTAATTATCGGTTATAAAGTAATACCCGGCCGGTCGACTTGCATCGTTAAGATTAACGCCTGACGCGGCGCTTCGTCTTCTCGCTCGCCCGAATGGCGCGCGAACGAGAAAAAAAGAGCGCCGAGTTCTCTCCTTTTCCCCCTGCGTTTAATTAGAAGAGCCGTCATTACGCGCGCAGTCATTCGGCGGCCTTGTTAAATCTAACGATCATCGCGATATTGACTTAACGGAATCGGGATGAAGCAATCGATATATCCTCCGCTATTCGATCCCGAGAATCTGATAAAGTCATTTTCATTGGGTGAAAAGAATAATCGTGAGACAAGAAATTCCTTGATGCGGGGATTATACAATTATATTGTGTTAATATTTATACTGCACACAGAAAAAAA
>NJRL01000612.1:5802-49220 GCA_003063815.1 Aphaenogaster rudis | reverse complement strand
TCAAAAATAAAGATATTTTTGAAATAAGAATGTTCTTTTTTTCTGTGTGGTATTATAATACTATTATTACTATTATATTATGTTAATTGTTGCTAAAGATTAAGGAAGAACACGAACAAGATTTAAATTTAAGAATTCGAGATCTTATATGTAGAATAAAGTGAAGGATTAAACGCATTTTAGATCTAAAATTCTAATCTGAATTTAGCAGCGCATTCTAAAATCAATAAACACGAAGATGACAAATTACGTGATCAAAGAAGAATAATAATCGAGAATACAAAACTCAAGAGTTAGATGGTAAGATTTAAAGAAGAGAAAGCGTTGAACGTATCGCGAGATCTAATAATCCATTAAGTACCAAATTGCTAAATTTTGCACACCAGATATGACAAACAACATGATTGAAGAATAAGGAAGCAATGAACAAACGTCAGCTTCAGAAATGCCAGACGTAAGGAAGAGGAAACGCTGTACGCGTCTCGAGATCTAAGAATGTTAAATCGATCTTCAGTCCATTAACTCGCGAATTAATGAGTCTTGCACACACACAACGACAAATTACATAATTAGGGAGTAAAAAAGCGACGAGTAATAATCGAATATTCCAGGAAAGTCGGGAAATGTGGCTGGCGTTCGGAAAACAGACCCCGGTCCACGGCAGTCGATGAAAAGCGAGCACGTTAGACGCGCAGCGTGACAAGCCGAGGTTCGACGACGATTAATGACGCCGGCGTTGTCGCGGTAGCGCATTTGGATCGCCTCTAACGATCGGTCACTGTAAATAGGTTGAAGGCGTACCCGGGGGCTACCCGACGGCATCGACATCGAGGTCGCGTTCCAGCGCGTTAAAGTCCCCGCACGAGCCGCTGAGCTGCGTTTCACAGATACGTAGACGGACAGGACACGCATTTCGTGTTCCTCGCGGCGCAGAAATTCTCAAGGAGCGCTTGTGCGAGCACGCAATTTCTGTCGCTCAACCAAAGCGATCCGAGACTGGATCGGTGGATCGCTTTAATTTCATTGTGTTGTAAGGTACACGAGAAAGAGAGAGAAAGAGATCACCGAGAGATACCGAACGTTCCGTGGCGAAATAACTGTCCAGTTTCGTCAGCTGCGTTGAGAGCGATCGATCGGTAGATGGAATTTATGGTGGGAACAGTCGTAAAGAAAGACAGAGGGAAAGAGAAAGAGAAGAAAGAAAAAATTACATTATTTTTCAAGCTTGAGACAATTCAGTTTAATTTATTTAAGAAATAATATTTGTCGCGTACGAAACGATTTCGAAAGTTTTACGGAACACTATCTAATTTTACTAAAGGTTAAATGCAAATTTGTGAGAAAAAGATTGAAAAAACTCATCCCACTAAAAGAAAACCATATTTCCTTTGAAGTGAAAAGATTCACCAAGCCGCTATATGAACGAAATTCATTTGCTACTCCTGAATTCAAAGTGTTAAAGCGGCTCTCTTGCAGTTGACGACTTCCAGAGCTGTTTCAAGAAATGGAAATAAATTTTCTCAGTTTATTTCTCGTGAGACAAGTCTTTCATGGAGCAGTCCCAAAATTTACACGGTATAATTTCGCGATAGCTCGCCCCGAGGAAAGTGGTAGGCGGTAGCTCCTCTACCAGGCGGATGGCTGCCAAGCCCTCTATGACGCCAAGAGAGCACGCGGTTGTCTCGTTGTTGGGGCAACAACGCGCGCGATCCGGGCACGGCATGGCTCTCTAGCTGCTATGAGAGCGCGGGCCCCCTTGTGCGCAAGGGGGACGGCAGGCAGGCAGGCAGGCAGGCAAGCAGGCAGGCAAGCAAGCAGGCAAGCAGGCAGGCAGGCAGCTCCGGGCGATGTAGGCGTGCGGATACTTCCATCCAGCCTCTCTCGCGTCAGCCGAGTTGGTCGGTTTGATGGTAGTAACGCCAGCAAACCGACCAACACAAGCAACCTGGTTGCGCAACACCAAGCAGCCCAAGACAACGACGACGACAATGATGACGGTGACGACGACGAGAAGCGACGCTTCGTGTCGGTGTGCTTCGTTTCTGCACCGTTCGTTCGTTCGTTCGCTACGGTAAATAGGCTAAAAGCTTAACCGCCTGGTATGTACCTGACACCGCGAGGCCGCATTCAATCGCAATGTAAGAGAGTCGATATGTTCTCTTTCTCTCTCCTCGACTCCCACTCGTCTGGGCTCCCCCTCGCCGTCCGCGCGTCGTCCGCTTCGAGAGCACGACCGCGCTTTAATTGAAATCTATCTACCTCGCAGATTTCTCTCTTTCTATCACTCTTTCTGACTCAATGCGCAAGATATTTCGCAACAAGCATAAAAAAATATCGTTCGAAAGTTTTGCTGGAAAGGGTATTTTGGATAAAGGCGTGCGTTTGAAATTAGATCTCTTTTAAGTTATAAATTGATACAAAAATAACATTCGATTTGATTAATACAATAAAAACTCTTTCTTAATAAGTCTTTCAATTTTAATGATTTAAAAAAATAGAATTGTGTAGTACCGAAGGCTTAATAGATTTGCTGTCTATCCCTTGAGAGCGTACAACTTATAAATTGTAAACTCATTTTGTTCTAGCACTCCCTTCAATTCTTACAATTTTTATTAATGACAAGTCTGTTATATCTAAATTTAATTATAATAATACAAATTAATTATGTAACACAGATACAGTATAATGATATATAGACTAATCATAATGAGACCAATAATTATCTCCCTCCTTTAATTTCGGCAAAGTATTAAAACCTAAAAAAGACGCAGAGCAAAAAGCATTGAGGTAGCGTTCTCCAATAGCAGAAAAAGATGTTCTAAAAATTCGCTACACGGAGAAATTTTATATTAAAAATTACTATGTATGGCAGTAGCCGTGGACCATTGCTGGAATTGTAAAAATTTTTACTATGTTTTTTTCTATAGAAAACATAGTAAAAATAATTTAGCAATTTTTAATATAAAATTTTCTCCGTGTAGTTGTAATTACATAGAATTTCTAGGATAGAATTTCTCTTCATAACATTATTAGAACCATGCGGAGGGATGAACTTAATTACATCGCGTAGCAAAAGATCAAAGGCGGCGTTGCATCGCGTTGCGTTGCGTCGCGTCGCGTCGCAGCGGTGGAGGAGGAGGAGGAAATGCAAGAGGCGCTCGCGAAAGAGAAAGAGGAAGAGAGTGAGAGAGGCCGGTGCCATTATAACGGCCGTGGAATTCCGTGTTCCTGTCTCTCGTGATGTCGTGACGCTCGTCACACCGAAGAAATCGAGATGAGGGCCGGTAGGATTGGAAACGAAATTCGGCACTTCGGATGCCGGATGCTATCTATACACGGATGCGGAAACTGGGTCGGCTAACGGTGAAATTCGTGCCCCGGCACGAAAATCCACTTTATATCGCGGCCCTAGGTGTCGGAACTTCCGATTAATCGCGAGAATCGCTAAACGCAAGGCCGATAAGAACAGTCGGATGCTTTATCAAACATCTGTGATTTTCAGAATGCGCCCGAGGAAGGAGAATCTGATTTCAAACAGGTATAGATATCTCGAAATGTGAAGCATATCTAATTATTCAATTACTTTGTGAAATTTCTTATAGTCATAAAAATTAAAATGAATATATTGAGAGAGACAAGAGTTCCTCCTATATTAAAAAAAAATAATTATCGCTAATTAAACAACGACTGATTTAATTATTATTAATTGTAAGATAAAATCACTGAACAGTTATTATTAGCTAATGCGCGTGATTATTAATTATTTAAGAATAAAAGAATAAGTTTCTTATACACGCGACGTGAAATAAACGTTGAGTATCGCGCGGCGCTCGTCGCTCGGTTTCCTGCGAACTTTAAAATCGCGCACGCACCTGAATCCAGTTACGGTCTCGCACGACTGAGCAAACTGGAAATTTCCACGGAACCTGGCGTTGCTTTGCACGCTGATATTTTCCCTCGCATCGGAACGTTTTTATACGGACGACCGGCGTTAAGCAAGAAACCGCGAAGCGACGATAAAAATCTCAAACGGAGTTAACGCGTGATCTGTGCGCGATGTCGATGGCGAATGGATTCGCTTCTGTTCGCCAGTTGGTAATAAAGAGACGAGCGGGCGAGCGATGAATTCGCTGTGAAAATGGTGCATGTCGTTTTAAAAAAACTAAGATGAAAAATTAATCTAACTATAAAAACATGTATTAATTAAGAGATCAATTATTCTTGAATGACACATTGGAATTAATCCTAAAAATCTAGACAATTAATCTAATTATTTATTGAAATTAGTAGAATTAATATACGTCCATTTGATATAGATTGACTAATAATTACTTCAAATTTAATATTCAAAGACGAATAATTAATTCATATATTTAATATTCTCTATATTAAATTAAATAAAAGCCTTAAAAAAATTTCCGGATTAGGTTTAGAAGCGGAGGATTAAATTTGCCAGCATTAAGATTAATATTTTCAAATAACTTCCGCTGTACGTCGAACCGTGGAAGCTAGGACGTTACTTTTTGTTTCGGTTGTTTATCTTGTCAGGATTTCTATTTTTTCTAAATCATTACACGTCAGTTCCTGAGAATGAGACCCAATTAGAAGCAGTGGCGAAAAAGAAAGGAAATCGATGGCACGGATATGTTTTACTTTGTATATCGCGAGCCGGCAATTTTGTCCGCATAAATTATCGTAAACGCCACTTAGTGAGGCATTTAAACGCTTCCTGCCTCTCACACCGCGCAAGATGCCTCCCCGTCTAAAAATATAAAAACAATCCTTGATGGGTAACATCTCGGGTATCTTACGGTTCGTCCCGTTTTTATCATCGTGCCGCGCAGAAACGCAGGAGGTGTCCGAAAGTCGTCTACTTCGATGGTATCTCATGATCGCATCTCGTGATTTTGGAGTCGCTTTTTTTATACTGAATATTTAAGAGAAGAAATTCTACCCTTAAATATTCAATATTAATTTAAGTTCGTTTTAGTACTTTGATATTGGATACGTAAGTAAATAATGCGTAACAAAAGACAATAGGTCTTCTCATTAGAGATAATGGCGTTATGAAGGAGAATGGTTTCAAAACATAACGTGCATAGTTGCGTATATACATCAAACGAGTTACAGTTACCAGGCTGTGTAAAATTTTAATCGAAAATCGAGATTACGGGCACCTCTCAGCGTAGGCCGGCTCGTTGGCCTAGAAATATCCCGGGCCGATCCTCGCTTCGCGCGAAGGATGGCGCGTTGTATGCGCAAGCGTGTTGGAGGAGCGTGTAAATCGTAGCTCGTGCGAGACGCGACGTACTTAATACTTTAATTAGATGTTCGAGCGGGTTTACTTGTCGGACGAGTTACGATTTCCCAGTACCGAGTGCCGCGCGGTCGTATCCTCGCGATCCTGCCAAGGGAAATCGACGATTAGCAGCGTTGTTCGATCAGCGCAGGATGCAACCATTTTCCTAGGAATTTAATGTACGGTAGAGGAATAAATGGGCTTTCATTTAAAATGAAACTTAATATGATTAAGATATATTATCTTATTAATTATTCTCCAAAGCTCTACTTTATTTTGTTTTATTATTTTATTAAATCCCGAATATATCGGAATTCTGTCCTATATTTTTTTTCTCAAGTCATTTTACTTTTTAAAAATCCCTTTATTATTATATCATTTTATTCCCATATAAATGAATTATTCAATAATATGACAAGCAAGAGAAAAATATTATTTTACCAAGTATTTCATAAAATCTTAAATTTTAAAACTTTTCTGCTTTATTTTCCTTTTACTATTTTATTTTTAATTTTTTTCTTGATATTTTCACCACCATTTTTTTTTTATTTTTCTCCTAAATTTTATTTTCCGGATGTTATTTATATGTGTTTAGAATAATGAGAATTCCCAGGATATCCATCAAGGATATACAGACAAGCGAAACGGAAAGAGATGCGTTACGGCTCCTCACCTTGAGTGATTTACATTGCTGCCGGATATAGGTATTCCGTTGCAATTACGCGATCACCGTTAATGACACATATTATAAATAATTTTATGCGGTAATTTTATTTGCCGATGCTCTATCGCATCTCTCGACTTTTGACTCGATTTATTCCTATATCGTATCACGTCAATATGTACTTGTCGCTGTGTAATATTTCTATATGTCACATATGCGGACTCCTAATACTATATTGCACTGGCAATAAATCAATCAATATCTCAGCAATAAATCAAGATCATTGACGCATTTATTTCGACAACGTCGTTTTCGTACGACGAAGCTTTCACGTAACGTTGTTAACCTCAAGCAGACCTAAGTCTTAATTTTCAATGAGGCAAAGTGGAGTCAATTATCATCAAATTTCTAAACACTTGTTTATTAAAATCAGTTTCCAGATAAAAATAATCCTAGATATAAAATTTAGATGAAAATCCAGAAATTTTTGGATCAAAATATAAAATTCGTATTGAAAAGTTATTTAAAGTTATGTGAATTATATTATACATAATTTGAAATACGTACTTTTAATTTAATTGCGTGCGAGAAGTGCCTATTGATTTAAAATAATTTCCAATCTTAAATACTTCTCAATGTAAGAGTCCAAATTAAAATAAAATTATAATAGGCAAATCGTTTGAAGTAATTTGAAAAAACACGATTTGTGAAATATATTTACTACTCTATCGAGAATAGATCCCGTATCGCCGTATGTATATGCGTGTCCGTGTTTACACGGATACGCTACTGTAACAGAGTATCTCGCGAGCACGGACGTCTTATTATGCAAATGGCCGCATCCGATACATCTCTAGATGCCGTATCTACGCTTTAAACGTTGTAACCGCCACGCTGCTTTCACGAGGTCTCGATAGAAATCATCGGACTCGCGCTTTTCTAATCGCTGATTTACGATATTCCGCGCGAGGATAATTATCGGCCGCGACTTCTTCTTCTCCTCCTCCTCCCCCCTTTCTGCCCCTCTCTCTCCGTCTCGCGAGATTAATGATGCGTATATACTTTTTCGCACGCGAACGCTCTGAAAATTATTCGCACTCTGAGCGGCGCGTAATTACGCATTTCGTCACGCCGCCGGGTAACAAATTGCCGGATCGAGTCAGCATCCCGGCGCCGGGACGCCCTGCGATCTTAACGATCCTCCACTGTTTCCTCAAGGTCCTTATCAAGACGCACGTTGACCTCTTCCAATCCTTACTTATTGAGAGAAAAGTCAGAATTTCTTATGCAATAATTATCCTCAAGACGATCGTTAAATCTATATGAAAGTTAACGATATAATAATTTACGATTTAATTAAGAAATTGATGGTTTAAGCATATATTAATAACTGTATGATATTTACTTTGAATATATATATATATATATAGAAATTATACCTGAAAAGAAAGTTAATTAAGCAGATACATACAATGTTTATCCTTTTAAATGGAAGGTGATTTAAGTAAAAGACCCTAATATCACGACTGACCCGTTAAAGATGTAAATCGCGGACCTGTTTATGGATCCGCATCGCGCGCACTTGAATTATTTGTTTTTCCCACTTTACACAATATTTAATTAAGAGAGGGCAGACGGGGGAGAAAGATACAGAGGGGGAGAGAGAGAGAGAGAAAAGAAGAGAGAGCGACCATTAAAGGGGCAATTTTATTTGCACGACCGGCTTCTCGACAGTCGGACTCCCCCGGGTACTATTTATCACTTTATGTCGCGCATATTCGTGAATGGGCCCAATATTTTCGGGATATTGAAGGAGGAAGCGTGTATCAGACGCATCCTCCGCCGTGACGATGGAACACTGACTCATCTCGCGATTCGAGGACACGATTAATCGTCCTGCTGGAGAAAATTCAACTCTCATGAATATTTATCGCGCCCGCCGCGTGCAAAACAATTTCTTTATTTTTCTCCGGTTTGACTCCTCGCCTCTCCTTTTCCCCTCTTCTCGACATGCTTGTTCTCCTCCTCTCACTGATGTGTGCGAATACGAACGAAGGGGTCACGTACGTCCACGTGCAAAAATTGGGACAAACTCTTGACTCATTAATAAATATTTTATTACAAGAGATTATTTTTATTTGAATATTTCGGTAATCAATATTTCAATATTTCAGTCCTTTTCAAAAATTAAATATTTAAGTATTTAATGATTCTAGTATAGATCTCTAGGGGCTTTTTATGAAATAAAAATATAGTTATTACACGGAAAAAAAAGAATGGTTGTGCCAACCAGATTCTGGTTGGCACAAACATTCTTTTTTTTCCGTGTAGTTTTATATTAATAAAAATCTAGCTATTTATGTTATATGTTACTATTTATAATTTATTTATTAATTAATTGACTTTGGGATCGAAGTCATACTAGCATGTCCAAAAATTTTTTACTTCTGTCATTCTCTTCGCAAGCTTCTTTTTTTAAAATTAATTAAGAAGTGGCAGTTAATTTTACACACGTGACAGTGTGTGAAATTCGATTTATCTCTAACGAGCATTTCTTGGGGATAATTAATGCACAAATAATTAATGACTACGCGTATTCGTCAACGAGAATCCGATTCCTGTCCAGGGATCGTCAAGCGCTTTCTTAGACTTCGTTAGACCGTGAAGCGCAATCGCGCCGCGTACGCAAATACTGTTATAACGAGGAATTAAGGATAATCTCGTGGGGATACGGCGCGGCGCGGTGCGGCCGGAGAAGGCCCCGAAAAGACGACCGGGCCCCGAGAATCCCCGGCGCTTAACTGTACATTATCGTTATACTCCTTCTTTTGGTCATTGTTCGAATTAAGGGTCAGCCCGCGCTCATAAAATTGCCGAGACCTACTTTGACTCGCACACCGGACTTTCACGTCGTTAGTTTGTACCCTTATTTTCTTGATCGTCGGCATCGCGACGGGGCGGCGAAACAGGGTGAAAAAATTGACGAGGCTTTCAGCGAGGCACATATAGCGCACTCACGAAAAGTTGTCGAATACAAAGTAATAAGTAAATAACAAGTATTAACAATAATCACGTGAATAACCGATAAGTGTAAAATAAATTCACAGATGATAATTTATATGATACACATATAATCTTCGTGAAATGAAATTTAATTAGATGCGTGGTAATATAATAACGAAATAAAACGACGACGGTAAGCAGACGATAAGTAGACGAAAATATTTCCTTTGCTTCTTTTGATTCTATTACATTGATACTAACTGTTCCAGCGTAATTAATATACCGTAATATTAATGACGATAGCGCCCTGATGATTAACGTCGTCCACGATGATTTATCTACAACCGGATATACATTAGCTTTTTTATCGTGTCAACGATGAAGGAGCGTTATCGTTTCGGTGTCGATCTAGATCCAGAAAAAGCCAGCAGGAAATTCGATAAATAGGTGCGCACGAGAATCTCGCGCGGCGATTGAAAGGCGTATCTCGCAATCGAGCGTAGTCTGTAATTAGCCTTCAAGGACGTTGCAACTATTTTAAACTAAGTAAATCCCGATCCTGATATCACCAGCCTCAAAGTCGCCGATTGATGCTGACAATGTCGCTCAAGTCTCCATCGAGTGCAGATCGTTCGAATTCTTGGATCGTCAGATACTTTATAGATCCTCAAAGTGTTTAAATGGAGGCACAAATCTCAAAACTGAAATACAGTTAATGCGCAGTAAAATAAGAAGTAAGTAACTGTGTATCAGAACACGCATCGTCTTTTGATATTACTGTCTGATAGTACAGCAATATATCCACTTATATAACTCTCGAGAGTGCTGCATCCTAATGGAATCGCATTATATCCGATTTTATTTAATTCTAGCTCTGAAGGTCTTTTTTTCGTATACGAAAACATTTTCGCGCTTTGTGAGAGGGCTGCGCGAAGATCCTTGAGGCAGGATATCCGCATCGTCGAATCGCTCCCGAGGTATGTCGAAAAAAGGCGTTACGGACGAGATATCGCAGGGATAATAAAAAAGAAAAAAAGGAGGAATTGGCAACGTGCGCCGATCGTAACGGGGCCCGGCCCCCGGAAAGTTCCTTTATTTATTTCATTGCACACGCGTTATCCTCGTCCTTGAGGGAAGTTACAGGCAGAACGGCCCATGAGTAACGATCAATGTCGCTGATTGAGTAATCGCCTAGCGGTACCGATCGATCCTTCCAAGCGTGCTTCGCTTCTTGTCGCCGCCGCTAAAAATAAATTCGCTAATATATCCGCTATGAAAAAAGAGAGAAACGAATCACAGTCGCAAGGCGCGACACTCTCGATCGCTTTTATCCCGGACTCGCTCTTGCATTGTGAAAACACGTCAGAGGGTGTTCAATAAATCCTGTTAAATATATTTAAAACATAGCTTGACATTTCGTTGTCATTTAATATATTTATTGTTTGACGAATCGATTTCTTGTTTAGTACATGGAATTGTAGATCATTATTCGATATATATGACACTCTTATTACATTTATAATGTTAAATGTTTCGATTTTGTTACCGATATCGTTACCGACCATTATTAATTAATTCATGAGGTGACGCACGTATTCGGTAAACGGTATCGTTTTTCCAGTGAAAAAACGGCAGTTTCTTTATTCATGACGTCCGTAAATGGATTACGCGACGATCGATATTTACCGTAAGGCATTGCAATCGTGCGAGTTACGCGATCGCGTTACAGATGAAGATATTTGCATTGCACAATCGCGATACGCAGCAGCAAAACGGGAAAGAGACTTGATCTACATTTAATAGTCTGATACAACACGGTTGCTAATTGCCGGCGCGAATGTTATCATCGCCCGTTATATAAATGCGCGCCGCAGATTCCGCAGAGTGCCTCAAGGATCCGAGCGCGTCTGAACATAGTCCATATATATTATAGGAGATACATAAATAGGATTCGAGGAAAGTCTTTAATTCAAGAATGCGATAAGTCATTTATTAGAGTCGAACCGATCGAAGTCGAGAATTCAAAGGTTGCAGGATTTTTAGGAACGCTACACATTGCTGGATGCATCGATTGTCCGTATTCGAAAGAGTGGATACCGTATCTGCCGTATCACGATGCTTAAAAGATTGACGTTTCAATTTTTTCCTTATCTCTCGTGTGGTTCTCACCGTGAACACACATACGCACGGACACATGGATGGCCGTGTTTCGCGTGTGCACGCGCTCGGGCACTTTTCTCAGGTGTCTATTTAGTGCTCACGGCGGCATGGAAAGTATCTCTCTCTTGTGCCGAAACAGGTCGCGAGAAATATCAGGCTGGAAACTCGTTTGAGACGAAATTTTCGTCCGACAACGCTACGAGAACACACACGGGGTGTTCCGAAACATTGCTATTTACTTATGTTGAATCGTCAATGCAAGAGTATCTATAAATTCGTCAGCACGATTGACAAAAGTAAAATTCACTGAAAATTTGAAAAAATCTAGTGGCAAGAGCCGTATAATATTATTTTTATTTATATATATCTTGAGAAGAAGATATATATATATATATATATTATACCTTCTTATAATAAAAGATAATATACTTTCTCTTTGAGAAAAAAGTAGAGGAAATAAAAAAATTACGGTGCTAAAGAAAGATTAAAGACTAAATTGCAGAATTAAAATCGCGCTATTACGAGACATAATAAAAACAGCGTAAGGAGAAAGGAGGGGAAAAGGGGTGCTCAAGGCCGAGTGGCAACGCCACTCCATAAATACATGTACCCGTGACACTTGTTCCGGCGATTTAGGAATTTGCATGATCGAGCGCACCTAATGCACACATGCACATACACACACACACACACGTGTACACTGTGTAAAGTCCATTCGAGACTAGTTATCGTCGAGAATAAGCAGCCGCTAATACCGGGACGGCCTTAATACGACTTTAATGCACCTCGAAGGCGTTCACCCCGCGGTACTCCCCTCCCTGCCGCGTCCTACCCTCGATATTTCCACTTTTCTTCAACCTACGAAATTATGTCAACGCTTTTTCGGTATCCTCATGATTACACCTTCTTGCGAAATCGATAGACGCGAGATAGAAAACCGGAATCCCCGGAATTCAGACAGGTGTTCCGGCGATCCGTACAGCGAAATCGATCACCGCCGGATCGATTCCGGTAGAACAGGTATATCGACTTTTTTTTCCGGCGCGCACCTACGAGCTTTGTCCTCTAACTCCAACAGAAGATATGCATAGCTTATTGTTGGTTCATACAAAGTTCGACAAACCTGAGATTGGCGAAGTCTAAAACGTTTTAAAAGTCCGAAATTCGGAAATCCCGAAATCTATAAGATAGAATATCACAGCGATTTAAATTTAAAATTTCAAAAGAATAAAGGTCGCGAAATTTAACATTTTAATAATTTCGAATCCGTACAAAATCTTGTTAATAACGGAAAGAATTTCGGACTTTAAAACACGTTTATCCACGCTCATCGAGCGAAAAGGTCTCCTCAGTCTGCTCACGCCGCCGTATCTCCTCTTTTCTTCCTCCTCCTTCCTTGTTGGATTTCCGTTGTGTATAGGACGCAGTAACATGCAACGATAACAATCGACTGATACGACCGCACGGATAGGACAAACACATTCGCGATGATGTTGCGTGGAGCCTCGGTGGAGACTCGATGAGGTGGGGAAAGCGTCCTACTCGCGCGAGCAAAACAGGTCCAAGTAAAAATACCCAAAGTTTACAGTGGTAAAATTTCCCAAAAATTATAAGGAATAATATCTTACGGATTCCAAGTTCCACAACATTTCGAGATTCACGAAAAGTGACACTTTAAAGGTTCGGAGATGAAAGTGAGCATTCAAAGTGGAGTAGAATTCGAAATGCTGAGGATCGAAAGACTGATCGAGGCGGAGAAAGTTTTAAGGTTTCGAAAAATCGAGGACTGAATCGAGGAATACAGAATTCGAGTTTTTAGCCATTGTACAGGTGGCGCCCTTTGTATTCCGAAATGAACGGTCGCCGGCACAATGGCAACCGTGGGATTTCGTATGCGGACAGGAGGACACGAATTCCTTCGCTACCAAAGACAGGAATAAAACGGATGTCGGGCTGATTTTAAATGCACCCTGCGTAGTCTCTGCATCTCTCTGTCTCTCTTCCGTTCCTCGGCGATTCAAACGCCGATGCATCTTTTCGAGAAACTCGCTGCTTAATCTCTTACAATTCGCAGTTGTGTGTGCGAGATTTTTAAAAATCTTAGTTATACCAAGAGAGAAACCATGATTAAACAAATTATATGTATATAAACACATCACACTATATTACATAATATATATAATATAAATCAAGAAATTAAGAATTAATATTGCTGAAAAATGGTTACCATGAAATTAGTAGTTTATCTCTTGTTATCTCTCTTCAGTATATCATCCCGCAATTGTACAATAACAATCGCATATAAATCACGATTAAATGTGTTACTCTTTCTATTAAAATTAATCAGGCAGCGCTCTATTTCAGAAATCATGTTCGGGCGAGCGTTTCGTGAAATAAATGGCGAAGAAAGCGAGTCTACGAGTCGACGGCGATTTCCCGAAATTCCGACGCGTTCAATTAAAGCATCGGACATAATAACGCTCCGCTTTCTCTGATTTTGGCGCTGCCGGAGCGAAGCGTTGCTCGCCTCTCGGAAGAGAGATCGTTAATCGGGAGAAACAAACGAGGAAATAAAATTCGTAACGAGGACTAATTACAATGCCGAGTCGCGCTGCCGGTTGCGCGGTGGCTTCCGTCATCTTCTGACAAGTCACACCGTATGCACGTACGCGTACGTACACGCAACAAACACAAACATACGCGTGTGTCTGTCTTTAAGCGGGCCAAGTAAGTCTCACGAAAACATCGAGGATAACTCCGATTCATCATTGCGACCATTACGTTGCAGAATGACAAAGCAGAGAGTATAACAAATATAAAATAAATAAGATATATGCGCATCTATATATTGCATTTTTTGAAATTTTTGGAGCCAATAATTTTGTACGCGCAGAATCCTTAAAACTAAGAGTTTTTGAAACATACAATATTATTATAAAATAATGACAAATTTTTTAAAAATAGATATTTATGTATGTGTCATTTTAAAGCCTATTTAGTTGATATTTAATATATTAATATATTGTTTATACATGTGTTAACACGAAATGCTATAAAAAGTACCGAACAACTTTAGTTCTCTTGTAAACGTTTTATTTCTAGCGCAATCCTTTTGAGGGCGGTTTTGAGATAATTATTGAAGAATGATGGAAATTGAGAGAAATTCATATTCGTACTTGAATTGCTACGAAGGTGTGTATGGAGGCTGGAAGAAGTCCAGCTTCTAACGCGAGCGATTAGGCTGGAACGCGACAATTTCAAGCCAGAACTGGCCTAGAAAAGAGCCTCAGCTCGCACGCTTTATATGTGGGTCTAATTGTTAATTAGTAATTAGTAAGCCACGAGAGAGAGAACATTTTCCGCCTTTGCAACGAGCAAGTTAAATTCCGAAAATTACCGCGCTACGCGTCCGAGAGAGCTAACGAATTATGCCGGAAAACCATTTATCTTAATTATAATTATTCTGTGACGAAAAAGAATCCTTGTTCCAGTTCTGAGAACTAACATTAAAGATTCAAATTTAGTTCGATCTAATTTTGAATTATCCCAATAAAATATTTCGAGACGACTTTTGGATTATTTCACTAAACTATTTTAATTCAAGTCATATGTCATATTCTTCTAAATCATTTTTTAATTTATTCTAAATTATTCTAATAAAATATTAAATTTTTTAAATCAAGCTTTTAATGAGATTATCATACGATTTTAAAATTCTTTTCAAAACTGACAAATAATCTCTTCTGACATTTGAAGATATGAAGCTGCTTGAAGGATCCAAGGATCGAGTGGTACTTATCGAGGCGGGTATTTCACAGGGCTTTTGTTGGGTGTTCGTTTAAAAACAGGTGGATATTTAAAAAGCCACTCCTACTATCTGCGCTCTTCGAACGGCCCATAAATAAGACAATTTACCGAGCATACTCGGACATTGCTCGGCGAAGCGAGAAACCCACTCGATCCTGCGTGCGGTTATGATTCCCTCGGCATAGTTTACCTCGAGTCTCGCGTCTCTCGTCGAGTATTTGTATCCTTACTTAAATTACTTAACCGGCACTCACAGAGTGCCCGCCGGGCACTCGACACGCACGCACGCACTTCGCGTGCGAGGGACTCGGATGTCGAAAGCTATGGAAAAATTGGAGGGGACGATTCTTTCAGGAATTTTATGAGTTACTGACAACGCGCCGATTTCAAGCAATTTGCGAGGATACGAATGTTCGCGATCCTCGAAAATAAGAGCAGTACGAGATTTGAAGATCGTAGAAGATTATACCTATCTTTTTTATAATATTTTCGCCTCTACATCCATCATTTTCGTTTCGTCAATCTGTGTTCTTTATTTTCGCGTTATTTAAATTTTTGCCGAGCAAACGCGAAACTTTGCCGCTCTCCAGATAAGGTACCTACCTCTTCGTTATGCGGAATCCGTACCTCCCCGTGAGATTAAAAACGTGTCGACGCCGCGACGACCTGCATCGGTTACGTAAAGCGATCTCCCGGAACCCCGGAATAAGGAGCAGCCCTGATACACGAGCGTGTATCACTTTAGCCACTGAAGCCGAGCGAGCGAAGCGAAGCGGAGAGAAAGAGAGAGAGAGAGAGAGAGAGAGGCTCGAAAAACCAGCTCGCTCGCCGTTTCCCATACGAATATGGAAATCGCTTGGTAACGGATGAAACGCATTCTAAACGCGACAAGGATGCATCGTCCACCGCGCACGTGCCCCGATACACGCGTGCAAGCCTCCGCAGTCGGGCCCCTCACGTGCGGCGCGACGCTGATATTCTTCTCCGTTCCTCGCGAGAGAAAGAAGAGACGGGCGATGTAAAATAATAAAATATACGAGAATTATTCAGAGACGTTAACTGCAAACGAATCAAAAGCAAAATCATTTTACTGGGAAAATTAACATTATGTCGAAGAGGGGAACTGTGGAATGAATAAGTTCTATGTAAGAAATAAGTTTTTGTTTTCTATCTGTTTTTCACGCAGTCAGTAAAACTAATTACAAAATATATATGTATATGTTATTAAGATCTTGTCGTATACTTTTACATTTATTTTTTATTTTTACTTTACGACTTCTATCATTTGTCAGTATATCAAATTTGCATTTACTGTCCCGCATCTACTTCGAGATTACATCGAGCATTTCTACTAAAATTTTTAGATGACCTATTCTACTATTCTAAGCAATGCATACTTGATAACGATCCATCGTGTTTCGTTCGTGCACGAACAGAGCCATGAAAAAGTGCAACGGAGCGATATGTAGCGTGGCGGATATATAGCATGAACTAAACTACTCCAGAGAAAGAAAGAAAGAGAAAGAAAAAGAAAGAGAGAGAAGGACAGAAAGAAAGAGAATGCACGTTGTCCCAAATAACGCAAAATTCCGAAAAAATATCTAACTGCAGGCCATCTCTCTAGTTGCCTCTGAAAGAGAGAAGAGAGAAAGAGAGAGAGAGAGAGACTTTCCGCCAACGCGAGGAAATTCACAGCATCTCAAGTGCATCCCGCGCTGCACATCCTCCGTCTCGCCTCACTCTCGAAATCGAGGGCCGCGCAGATCGTTTTCTAACGGGATTTAATGCAAACCGCGATGCGCAGCGCACGAGCCGCAATGCAAATGCGTTTTCCAGTTTTGATGAATTTTACGATAACGCGAGTGCACGGGCGGGAATATAGAGGTGCAATTCGCCTGACAGCCGCACCTTTAAAACAGTCTTGCAAAAATGCGTGCGGCTTTGTTTGTAAATTGATACAATTGCGTTATCGCTCTGCTAGCTATTTTCCACGGTAGCCGATTTCTATGTACTAGAAAATTCGACTTTCTTTGTGTATGCAACAAAATAAATGAATAAAATAATAGATTGAGGCAAATATAAAATAAATTGAGGCGAATATAAAAATAAATGAAAGCAAAATAAAAAAAATATTTTCTAATTATGTATTGCAATGAAATATAAAATGAGATGCAAGAACTATTTAATATACATATATTATATATACAGGGTGTTCTAAAAAGGTACGGCCAAAATTTAGGGAGATATTTCTCACACCTTAAGAACTGTCTCTTATACACATCTAGATGTGTATAAGAGACAGCTACTATTCTAAGCAATGCATACTTGATAACGATCCATCGTGTTTCGTTCGTGCACGAACAGAGCCATGAAAAAGTGCAACGGAGCGATATGTAGCGTGGCGGATATATAGCATGAACTAAACTACTCCAGAGAAAGAAAGAAAGAGAAAGAAAAAGAAAGAGAGAGAAGGACAGAAAGAAAGAGAATGCACGTTGTCCCAAATAACGCAAAATTCCGAAAAAATATCTAACTGCAGGCCATCTCTCTAGTTGCCTCTGAAAGAGAGAAGAGAGAGAGAGAGAGAGGCTTTCCGCCAACGCGAGGAAATTCACAGCATCTCAAGTGCATCCCGCGCTGCACATCCTCCGTCTCGCCTCACTCTCGAAATCGAGGGCCGCGCAGATCGTTTTCTAACGGGATTTAATGCAAACCGCGATGCGCAGCGCACGAGCCGCAATGCAAATGCGTTTTCCAGTTTTGATGAATTTTACGATAACGCGAGTGCACGGGCGGGAATATAGAGGTGCAATTCGCATGACAGCCGCACCTTTAAAACAGTCTTGCAAAAATGCGTGCGGCTTTGTTTGTAAATTGATACAATTGCGTTATCGCTCTGCTAGCTATTTTCCACGGTAGCCGATTTCTATGTACTAGAAAATTCGACTTTCTTTGTGTATGCAACAAAATAAATGAATAGATTGAGGCAAATATAAAATAAATTGAGGCGAATATAAAAATAAATGAAGGCAAAATAAAAAAAATATTTTCTAATTATGTATTGCAATGAAATATAAAATGAGATGCAAGAACTATTTAATATACATATATTATATATACAGGGTGTTCTAAAAAGGTACGGCCAAAATTTAGAGAGATATTTCTCACACCTAAAGGATGAAAAAATGTTATATGAACATGAGTGCGGAAACGCTTTTTCAGGATTTATGTTGAAAATACTGTTGACTGTATTACACTGATAGAAAAATTTATGATATTTGTGACTATAATTAAATTGTAAATAATTATGGTTAGGTGCACCATTTTTATAGTTATTACTGCTATAATGTTAGTAATAATAACAAAAAAATAGTTATAAATACCATAATTTAACTATAATTATTATAGTTAAAAAGGTTCCAACTATAATAATTAACTATATTAATATAGTTAAATTATGGTATTTGTAACTATTTTTTTGTTATTATTACTAACATTATAGCAGTAATAACTATAAAAATGGTCCACCTAACCATAATTATTTACAATTTAATTATAGTCATGAATATCATAAATTTTTCTATCAGTGTACTTACACAAGAAACAATTTAGGATTAATCATTGTGGGCGACAATCGTTTAATCAGTAGGTTTATTTACATTTGTTTTTAATATGATCTTGAGTATGGTTACACAACAAATGTTGAAAATGTCCACCATTCGTCCGAATACAAGAAGCATTGACACGTCGACGCATCGATTCACAAACACGTTCAAATACGCCAGGCGTATAGCGGATTTTCTCGCAGCCTGCAGTGATATGGTCACGAAGATCCTGAATATCACGCATGGTGTATATGTACGATTGTCTTTAAATGTCCCCACAAGTAAAAGAAAAGAAGCTCTAACTCCTGAAAAAAGCGTTTCCGCAACCATGTTCATATAACATTTTTTCATTCTTTAGGTGTGAAGAATATCTCCCTAAATTTTAGCCGTACCTTTTTAGAACACCCTGTATATGTATATATTCAATAATACGTTCCCCAATTTTCATTATGTAATTGTAATATGTGTGTAACACACACATATAAACAGTGTGTAATATAAAAATATTTAAATATTGTTACTATAGTTATATACAGACTAAGCAAGAGAGTGCGAACAAATATAAATGAACATACAGACGGTGTTTTTCACATTCATTGAAGCAAATTGTTTTTTAGTCCACCCTCGCTCGCTTGATTTGGATCCTTAATTTTGCGTATTGTCGTTAAATACTTGAATGTTTAGTTACGAAAAATATCAATTATTATTAAATAAAATATTTCAAATTTAAAATATGCTGTTATTTAAAATATCTACGTCTCAAGAAATTTAAATCCTACCCGAGTAAAACGCGCGAGATTCTCCGCGCAATAAGGAAGATCGTGAAGAGACGAGAGCTAAAGAAAAGATTCGGAGAGCAGTCGGCATCTCTCCGTCACGGTCGCGTCTCGCGTGCCTGTCGTATCAGAGCGATCTCCATTTATTTCCCCCCGATCCGCGAACTCCACAATGCTGCCGATTTCGTAAGTGTAGCGTGGCGATCGCGAAAAGTGTTTCAGCGCGTTTACGCGCGCGTGCAGCGGGAATTGGGCCGAGCATCCGCTTCCCTCGATATAAAAGAGACGCCGCGACTGCCGCCGCCTTCTCATCGCCGCGCACGTCGCCTCATCGCGCTTATTTATCCGCAGCGCCTTCTTATTATTTATTCGCCTTCCTCTCGCACGCTGTCTGCCGTACGTCTCTCTCGCTTTCCGATTTATGCCTCGCCTCGTCGCTCGCCAAATTTTTTCCCACCCTTTCTCCGCGACGAGTCTTTTCCGGTGAAATTTTTCGAATTTTTACACGACGCGGAGAAGTCATTATCTTTCCTTCGTTTATTCTTTTTTGTTTCATTTAATGTGGAGTTCTTATTCGTATATGTTGATTAATTGATTGTTCCGGTAGTTAGGTTGAATTATTCTGATTACGTTTTATTAACTGATTGTGAGTCGAAGAGATCAAGAGATAATTGACATAAGTTGCCAAGTTCTTTTGGAATCCCTTGGAATGTATGAAACGATAGTATTATAAACTGGCTGAGTGGCTGGGAGATGCTTTAGTTTTTTAGTTTGTAACACTTTGGAAAAGTGTTCACGTCGTGCGCGTGCAATCCGTTACTAGCCGTTAATTTCGCTTGTTGCAACAAGATAGAGAAGATTTTCCATCGTAGCGAGATAAGATGTATCCGTCACGCGGCCGATCGTTAGGAGGGACACGTTTATACCGGTAATTGGACGCGCGACGAACTCCAGTTTTACTGTTAGGAGAGCTGGACCACTGGAATTTTAAAGTGACGATCGTAATGCGTCGATTAAGCGCACCGCATATATCAAGCGAACAAGACAGGACAAGACCGCGAGAGATCGATCTGACGTTATCATGTCCCCTTAACGACCAATAAATATTGCATTTCTATGCAGCATGACGCCGTTATGTTGACACTTCGAGTATCGTTGTAAAATCGCCACGTGCGAGTATCGCATCAAGAAAATCCAATATATTATATAACATCAAGCAAAAATGAAAAATTACTATTAAATTTAATATAGCATGAAATAGAGTTGTAAATACAAATTTAACGTTTTAATGATTATTCGTTTAATTCGTGCCTCAATATCCCAAGATATTATATGGACATCCGCGAATTTATTAATTTAAGTGCATTATTAATTTAACTTGTTCATTACGGGACATTAGACGAAATATTACTTGCAAACAAAGTTTATCCGAATTACGTACCATAAAAGCGCGATTAAAGCAGCATGAACACTATAATATGTGCACGGCAAAGCACGAGGCATCGAAGAGAAGAAGCTTGCCGGTTTTCGATGAGGAATATTAAAGACTCCTCGCAGTTTCATTGATTGGCCGGTTGCTTTTTTGCGAGCGGCAAATTTTGGCGTATTGGTATTCCGCCGCGGTACACTTGACTTTTAATGCCACTTCTTCCCGGCTCTCTCGCGTCTAATTGTTTACGGTAAGTGGGTTAAGCGGTCTTGCCCCCTTAATTGCGCCGGCCAGTTTCATAATTTTTTTTTTAATTGAATCGGCTTCTTTAATTGCGTGCGAAACACGACGACAGAGAAAGCTGTCGCCAGTTTAAAAGGCAATCTTTCCGGCAAGGCTAGATGGCAAAGCTAGCCATAAAACACTCCCGAAATATTTTCGTACATATGACGCATCGACCACGAGCAAGATCTACTGCGTTTTAGATTTAATATTATTCTGATCCAGGCTGTAATATTCTATAAGAGATTCGGAGGATTTAATGTTATTTTAAAAGAAATCTACATACAAAATCAGTAAAATAAAGTGAAATAAGAAATCTATATCTGTATCTATATCTATAAAATCTATATCTATATCTATATCTATTAAATAAGATTTTTAAAAAATATATGAATAATACAATATATTTAAATATTATAAATTTTTGTATCAAATAAAAAGAGAGTAATTTAATTATTAATTGTAATTTAATTCTTCAATGATTCTCAGATCAATTGACAGTTTGAAATCGATTTTTTCTTCAGCGGCAACGACGCGAATTATTATTTATCATAACCTTCTCTAATTTTGTATATTACATACCTTTATAATTAAGTTTCCAATTAAAAATTGATTAACGTCCATTTGAAATTCATTGAGAAATACTGTCACGTTCGTCTCACTTATTTCATATCACCATGAGTATTATTGTACAATGTTCACTATGTAAGAGCGTTCTCCATATAATCGAAACTTTCGGGATTCGATGTTTTGTGTTGTATACAACGAGACCTAACAACTTCCCTTTTCTCTTCTGCCCGAATGCAGCTTTATTACGCAACCCGCGCTCCAATTTATTTGTAATTTATTCGCTTTGCGGCCGGAGCAAATACTCTATTAATACCTGCTTCGTGTCTTCCCTACTGAACCTGTTTGTTTCTCGGCGAACACACCGTTACATCATAATTCTCGGACAGCATCACCGGTTTCCCAGCTACTTTTGCGGCCTGCGAGCTTGCTTGCTTGCTCGCTCGCTCGCTCACTCGCTAAGGACTTTATTGCTTCATTTGTCCAATATCATTTCACGATCGTAGTACCCCCGACTTCCTCGCCGCGTTTCCATTCTTCGTCATTCTGCTGCACCCCGCGCTTCGTCCCTGTCTTCTCAGTTTCGCAACCAGTTCGCCGATATTCGCTCGCATTTTGCTCCGACGACATAAACGCCGGACTTGCAACCTCTCGTTAGAAGTTTCGCAAGGAGGATAATGCGCCTTCCTTTTGTGTTTTTCACTACAGATTTTTCGAGTTCTTTGTCGCGCGGTTAAAACTGGATTTGAAAATGAAATTGTTTTTATCTTTATATTATGCCTGCGTTAAGCAACGGTATAAAACAAAATTTTTTGGGATTCGATAGAAAACATAGCGCCTTGAAAGTTAGTAACTCTAAATTATGCTTAAACGTGTTAATTTGAAAGTAACAACGTTTCGAGACATTTCACGATGTCGTCTTCAAACGTCGCGGTCGTTCTCCTCTAAATTCTTTGGATCCCATGGAAATTTTGAGAGAAAGACATAAATTTGCGAAACCGCGATTGCAGAATTCATAAGATGAAGCATTCTGAAAGCGGAAAGAAAAACAGAAAGACATATGACGTATATATATGTTGAGAATTATATCGGCCAAATAAAGCGATAAAACGCGGTCGCAGGCATGTTATTACGGTATATAAAGATGCTCGTAAAATTTTACCAATTCCCGGCTGTATAATGCGAGGAATCGCGTACGCGGAGGATGAAAAGATGATCGACAAGGGGAAAGGGCAATGACGAGAAGGAGCGAAATGCCTTCGCAATTTTTTCCTCGAACCGCTCATGCGAAAATTGACTCACGTCTGCTTTTTCTTTTTTCTCGCATCCGAAATTCGATCGATTGAACTCGGGTATCGATGGTTTCGAATTCCCAGAAGATCCTTGGCCTCTTTTACCGGGAAGTAGCAGGATGCATCGTTACACGTGACCAACCTCGCAAACGTGATTTAATTCATTCGAAATTTATTTCGAAAAGAATTTTCCCTTGAAATTCGCGGTCAATAAAAATTTGAAGATTGTTTCAAAGTATACCTCGAGATGAATCTTTTCTGTAGAAGCTTGAATATTTCGAACTCTGATACTGTTCTATTGTTTGCGTTTGAGTAGTTCTTAGATTCTCGAGTAAAATAAAATCATTCTGCGTGGTATAAAGTTAACATGTGTGAAGTTACGAAAAATCGTTCGACTGTCTGATAAAAGAAAGCTAGTAAAAAATTAGGGACGAACAATTGGTTGGAGATCGAGGAAGCGGCCGTTGCCGGGTGTTGTTGGCGATCGGGAATTCGCAGAATCGGCGAAATCGTCGTGATCGGCCGGGCCTCATTAGCCCGCTCGATCGATCTTGCGCGCATGGATCGCGAGGGGCCGATCGGGCGTACGGGCCCCATCCCCCTCAGTCCCCTTTCCGCCTTTTTCTCTGGAACCATTGCGAGATCGTCGAACTTCACGATCCGATTTCCTCCGGGCGACGAGTTGCTCAAACGCGATGCCCGCCGATCGTTCCCGGTTTCCTACTGTATACCGATCTCGCGCGAGAGATCGAAACTAGATCGTGTTGCACAAGACGCAATCGGGGGAGGGGAGCGGAAAAAAAAGATCGCTGCGGGGAACAATTGCATTGTGGTCCCTCGTCGCTCTTGGGACCTACATTTCCCGGGCCCCGGATTTCTCAGCGGCCGACAATGTTCTTAAATTCTCGGAGGTTTCTTTGGATTATAATTTAAACGATCATTGAATCATCGAGAGAACGTGGATAATCAGGATTATAATTCTTTTTAAATTAAATTATAAGAATATCCGTAATTTTTATTATTAAGCTCAATCTTTATTCGCGGCCTATTAAACGCGATGTTTGCAGATTTAATTAGGCGCGACTATTCTTCAAGATATCTTGGAGAGGTATTCTCGGTTCTCACTATCGTCGTCGTTCGTTAGCGATACACGTTGCTTTCTTTGCATCGTTTGCCCATTAACCGATAAACGAACACAACGGCGTCTCGCAGGGGATGACCTAGATTTTCCAGAGTTTTCTTGCGCGACCGTTTACCTCGGTACATCGGTAATGCGGGATCGTTTGGAGCACAGCTCGAAGAGCAGGACTCTCTCGCATGCTCTATGGCGTGGGAACGCACCGTAGCCGTGTATAAATTCGCTCTAGCGAGGCACAGCTCGCGAGATCGGAGCGGGAGGAGAGGCTGAAAGAGACAGAGAGAAAGAGGGAAGGAGAGAGCGAGGAGAGGACGGCGCGCGTGTACGACGCCGAGTAGTATGAGCAACGCTTGCTCGCTTGCTTGCGCAACTTCTTTTCCGCGCTCGCTTATCCCGCAACGGCGCAGCACAACGCACTATACCAAATTAATACAGTGTGGCCGTGCAGCGAGCCGCGCTCGGCTAAATGCCAACAACGCGAGCCCGCGCGCAACAATTGATCGCAGCCGCCGCCGCTCTGCGCTCCCGGATGTCCGAGCGCCCGAGTGTCGTTCCTCCAACCGGTTGCGGAACGTCGGGACTGCGCCATCAATCGGTAGTGCCGCCGTCCAAAAGGCTCAAGCTTCTAATTGGAGAACATTGGAGAATTCCGTGATTCCTACCATTGTTATCTACTGTTCGCACTGTTAACAAAGCTGAGATTTTAAAGAGAGCACTAGAAACACTTGCGACTAGTATACCATTGATACTAAATTTTGTACAGAATCTAAATAGCTGAGGTTTTTGATTGTACACGATATCATTGTCACTATCGTCTAAAAATGCTGAGATTTCAAATTGGAGAACGTTAGAATTGCATTAACATTTGAAAACTTGAAATTTCAAATTGAAGAACATTACGATTATATAGTAGAGGAGAAGGTGGTAATATGGAACCCCACTTTGTTTTTTAACGATTTCATGTAAATTATAAGCTCGATTTTTTTATTCTTGGTATGCTTAGATTCTTTACTCTATTGGTAACCCATTTCTAACGTCCAATTAATGATTCTCCACTTACAAAAAAAGCTGCAGCTTAAGGGGATCCTAGCGCCGTCTAACTTTACCGACCGAACGCGACTTACACACATGCGATTTACAATACAAACTAACGATTTACGAAACATCGATACATCACTACATACTACTACATCAATATTGCACGCATACATACGCACAAATTTTCATTTTAAATAATCTTTCACATTAGGCTTTCAATCTTAGTTCCCATTGCACGATATTATTCTTACATGTTGTCCCTACCCCGCGCTGGTCTTATTTTGTATATATTTATTGTAGAATTTTCGTATCAAGCAAATATTGTCATCAACCTAACCAAAATTTTTAATTTTTTTTTCGTTTTTGATATCAAGTCGATCGCGCGCTGTAGATTTTCGTGCGTACTTTAATTCTGTATAAGAGTTTTGCATTTCTATAAAGCCAATTAAAAGATTACTTTAATTAATAAATGTCGGTAAAACAGACGGCGCTAGGATCCCCTTAAAGATTATCGCAAAGTGAGCAATTGGGTGGTATGTTGTAATGTGCTGGTAATATGGACCCCCTACTTTTTTAATGCGGAAAATTAACAATAGTGGCTACAGCAAAACGCAAAAACTAAATATTCTAAAATACGCGGAAAAGTTAGGTTATACTATATACATAACGTGTCTGACTTTGAATGTTGTCTTTTATTCGTCAATACTTAGAAATAAACGAAGTTTTACATACCTTGCAAATCGACGAGAAAGAAATTCCGTCGCCAAGCAAAACTAATGACTGTAACGCTCTGACGGCTCAAAGGGCAACCTAATGTACAAGTTTTAGCTGTCACTCATAGAGTGCAACTAAATCGTATTAAGATATTGGGGGGTTCCATAAAATCTGCGGGTTCCATATTACCATCTTCTCCTCTATCATTGATAACAGCGGAGATTTTAAATTAAAGACTGCTTTTGTTATTATCATTTAAAAAGCTAATATTTTTAATCGAAGAACGTTGAATAATGTTGCATTACGGTATCACTCTGATATCGTATAAAATATTTTTTGGTGTCTTTGTAAGATTCTTCTACAGAAATGAATACTGAGTTAAGTTTTCTTCCATTCTGTTTAAAAAGGCATGATTCGCGGTGCAGAAAGTGCGCGATTGCGGCCAGTTCGATTCCGATAGCGATCCCGGAAATTCGTTCACGCAGTCAATTAAAAGTCGCTTGCTTCTTTGTTCTCGATAGCTGAAAAACATCCTTGCGATTCTCGCATTTTCGCGCACCACCGCGCCTCACGAATCCTCTCTCGAACACATTCTCTCCTCTAATTTTAATTTATTTGTGTGCGCGCGAATTTATGATTACCGTGTAAAACTCATTTTTTAATGTAAAATATCTATGTTAAAAGTCATATCTAACTCTTTACACTAAGAATTAGCAAAGTAGTTCGAATTAGAACCGCATTAAAATCGTACTATTCTTTTTTCTAGGTAGTCCGTGGAACTCGAGAATGCGGTGGCGAATTGGGCGGAGTCGAGGGCGCTGCGTTTGACGAGGATACCCAGTTCAAACCAACGTCGACATTGTCCAACAAACTTCAACGAATCATCAAGATCAACTAGAGCGGGTACCAGCGACAACAAGCACAACGAGCGCCGCTATATCGTTTCCATGGACCTGACGGAGGCTTTCGCGCCGGGAGGTGGCGGCGAGGATCTGCCGAAGACAGATTTTTTTGACTTCGTAGTATCGCCGCCGCCGCACTGCGCCTCGGCCGACGGCGTCGTCTCCGATGAGGAGAGTTTTCTGCATCGCGGTGCCGGTGGTTGCCGCGGCATGGGCGGCTACCTTCAGCAGACTCACGATGACCATGAGAGCTCGCATGGCAGTTCACCCTTCATCAAGGAAACCAACAATAATACGCTGACGGCGCTACCGCCCGTCTCAACTATCACCGGTTCGTTGAGCCATCACCATCAGCATCATCACGTGCATCACCAGGTGCGTTCGCAGCATGGAAACGTTCAGACCGGCGAGACTGCCATGGATCAATCCGAGTGCGATTATTGGGGCCAGGAGGACGAGAGCAAGGAACAAACATGCAACATCCTGTTGGAGGACCTCAATAAGTACTGTTGGTCCTCAAACGCGCATACCAACGACGGCGTTATTCATCCGGCGGCGGGCGGTCCCAACGACCATCATCAGGCTGTTGGTTCGGGCCGCGTGGGTTGCACTGCCAATGACCGACAAAACACGGACGGTGCCATCTATACTTTGACGGTGCTGAACAATGAGGCGAATTCAATGGACGCGTTGGACTGCTGCAAGAGTCCGGCGCCTGCGTCCGGCGACTCCTGGTCTCTGCGGCCCAATCTCGACCTAGACGCAATTTTGAGCATGGAACCATCCTCCGGTGAGCAAGATCACGAACAAGCCAGCGAGGTGCCTAGGAGTGTCAACGAGAGGTTTCATGGACCGGATGGCCGCGGTTTTACCGTGCCCTCGTCGCAATATACAGACGATAGTGGATTCGTCGAGAGCAAAGAATTGTGCGCGCGAGCGTCCTCGGCCAATTGTTCCGGCGATAACAATAACGACTGGAAGTTATCGGATCAGAATTTGCAGGAAGTCGCAGCCGCAGCAGCGGCTGCGGTCGCCGTTGGTGGGGATTCCGCCGAAAGTCTCCTGAGAAGCGCTCTTCAGGGCAAACTGTACACCGGATCGGCTCAGTCGGTTTCCTCGTCCTCACCATCCTCGCAGGCGTCCACTATCTCCATGCCGGTTTCGGGAACAGCGGGTCTAATGGTGTCCGATCAGCAACAACAACAGCAACAGCAGCAACAAGAAGACTCCATGCAGGCTTGTACTGATGAGGATCTGCTGCTCTCGCAGTTGGACCAGACCACTTATCGACCGGGCGACTACGAGAAGCTTAAAAGCATCGCGAATGAAGTGGTGGAATCGTATTGCAGCCTCGAACCGGTTTGTAACGTGTCGGCGACCACTACGGTGATGTATACATTAGATCCAGCAAGTGGGAGTCTGGGTACCATCACGTTACCGGCCGATCTGGGCCAGGTGAGCACTGTGACAGTAGTTACGGCTGCTCAGCAGGACGTTTTGCAACAACAATCCGCTCCACGAACCGACGTGGACCAACAACAACAACAACAACAGCAACAGTCGGGTCAGCTGCAACTGACTTCTGGCCGGGTGAGCGTCACCTCCAAACCGCCGAAGAAATACGTCAGACGCGCCAATCGCAACAGCAACAACTCTAATGGGGCTAGTAACGGTAGCGCCGGTACGGAGGCCAGCAACGCGAGTCAGCAACAGACTGGCAGTTCCGGTGGCTCGCCCGGTAGTGTTCAACGCAAGGAACGCTCTCTGCACTATTGCAGCATCTGCAGCAAGGGCTTTAAGGACAAGTACAGCGTGAACGTGCACATCCGAACGCATACAGGCGAGAAACCGTTTGCCTGTTCACTATGCGGCAAGAGCTTCCGTCAGAAGGCCCATCTGGCCAAGCACTATCAGACCCACGTGACCCAGAAGCCTGCCAGTATCCAGCAGACCGCTTCCGGAAGCGGCGGAAACAACGGAAATACCAGTCCGACGGCGGAGACTAACGCGACCTCCGCGTCCCCCGCCATCGCTAGCAGGGCCCAGGTCGCTGTAGACCCAACGGGAACTGCTTGCAGTCCCCCCAGTTAGTTTGCAGGACACGGACGCGGCACGACGTCAGGCGCGGACATACGTCGTCCACGTTTTCTTTTTTATTTTTCTTGGAAAAGATGGCGGCTGAAGCTGGTCTCCGCTTTCTTCTTGTCCCCTACTTTTTTCTCTTTTTTATACGAGTATGATTTTCTTTCCATGATGGAAACGCCGAGCCGAGCTTGCGAAAAAGAGCGAACCATGACGAGCGTATTAGATAGGCGTATCGTGTACAGGGTGTCCAGAAACAAACTCACGTAAATCTTGAAAAATAAATTTTTCGAGGAATTATTTAACTTGATAAAACAAATGTAACTTGAGCTATTTAAGCCGGCCTTAAATTAAATTTAATTAGTTAACCTGATTAAATTTACTCATTTACCTAAATCGCTATTTAGGTTGAGATAATTAAGTTTACTTACTTATTTCAACCCAATTTCTCGAGTTTTTCAAGTTAATTCTATTAAAGTTGACTCAGTTAAATTAGTCCTTGAATTAACTTAATTGATAAAAATTAGATTAAATTTGATATGTTACAAAAATAATTTATTGCAATTTACAAGAGAGTAGGAATAATTTTCTGCGACACCCTGCACTCTAACGGCAAACCGATTGAGATTTGTATGGCGAAATTACGCGACCGAAGGGTTGTTCATTAAAAAGTTAATTAAGAACTTCGAACTTTGCGAGATTATCTATCCTAACGGCGGTAGTTCCGCCGCCGGGTTTTTGTATTAATTATTAATTAATTGTGGACGGCCAAGAGGAGTTAATCACTCCTCTATACTAACATGACACCCGTGAAATTGTTGTTCCTACAATCATTCAATTACCGTTAATGACAATAACGACAGAGACAATGACAACGGCGACGACGACGATAAAGACAGAACAATGAATGTTTATAGGCTAATTGACGATTTATTATATTTAATAGCCACGAGATATTAACGTTGAAGATGTTTTATAAAATGAATTTTTTATATATGTATAATTATGTACATGATGCTCCAGAACTACTGGATCTTCTTAACCAAAGCTTCGACCAATGGAAGAACAATTTTTCTTTAATGAAAATGTTGAAAAAGATCATTATTTATTCTGCCAATTCTTAATATCGCATGCTTTTATAATTTATCCATAAATTCAAATTTTACTGAAATAAAATCTACTTGAAACTAACTAAAATTCTGAAACTATAGATGCTTCAACATTTTCGTTAAAAGTCAATTCCGAATCGAGCGAAAGATTAACGGAAAAGGACATCTGGTGATTTTGGAATGCATGTACACAGAGAGTAGATTAGGCAGTAACTTAGAGCGATAAGTGCAGAGTATCGAGAGGAAGACCCTTTAATAAGTAATTAGTAGCATGAGCTGTGATTTAGGTACATACTCAACGAGCGGTTTAGAGCGAAGCAAACGTAACGAGATGCGTAAGTGCTGTTCTCTCATTGGTACTCCTTTTTTTAAACTCTCTCTTCTCTCGCGAAAGCGCAGCTGAAAAAGGGACCAACCGCGATGACGATTATTTCCGATCATATTTTGAACATTCTATCGAGTGCTATATATGCCGCAGAATCGATGGCCGTAAGAATCGCATTTGCTTTTCATCCTTTCTTGCCTGATTTATCTGCAAAATAAAATCCTCCACGAAAGCATTTCTATTGAAATATTAATGTTATATAATATTACAATAATATTACGCGTGTGATAATATAATATTATAATATTGTTGAGATGTATATATTACAATTATATATACACTGTTTTATTGATATTGTAATATTAATATTATACGAGTCCTTTGTTATTCAGGCAAGTGCCCTACTTACCAATAAGTCTGAATATTAACACTAGAGTTCATCATTTTAATGAATAAGTTTTTTTTCAGACAACATTGACTTCCGTATTATTATTTCTTTAGTCGAGATTATGAAAACGAATATACAGTTTTCCTAGAGTTTCAATAGAGAGAGAGTGTATACTAATTCTTCAAAGTCAAACTTTTTTATGGAAAAATATGTTGATATAATTATAAAACTTCTAAATAATAATTATATGTGCTTGTTAATAAAATTATTAAATATGAAGATTTATAATAAATTACTATTGATTTACATCGATGAAATTGACAATTAAATTAGTTTAGTATATTATTAAACATTAGTAAAACTAAGATAGTCATTAACAAAGTAATTTATGCATTTCGCCATTTTCGTAAAAGTAAAAAATTAATAATTTGTGAATCATCGAAACTTCTTTAAAAAATCGCCCGTGAAGAGTTAATATCCCTAGATATTAAATTTCCTTTTATGTTAATAATATGCCCGATGCTCATATGTATATCATGATATTTTCACTGCCGTTGTCATCAGCATTAAACCCATCGGTCTTCGATAAAAAAGAAATAAACAATTAGTGTAAAGTAATTAAGTAACGAGTCTAATGATCTTACAATTAGTAACGTCGACGCGATTCTTTCGGCTACGATTTCGAAAGCTGCGATGACGCTTTAATCACGATATAATATACTCATTTCGGCGAGTGCGACGACCGAGAGACGCGCAAATCCCCGCGAACACCCTGTGCTACATTTTCCGGGGGCCCGCGACCCCGTAACATCATGGAGGTCAGAGTTTCTGAAGGGCCCCCTCGGGCTATCGTGAGAGGTTCGTCTGATAATTATACGTTGCATCGATATTGCGTTACGTGCGTGCTCATCGCGTATGCGCATGCACACGATTCCATCACGGTCGTGGTCGCATCGTATCGAACAAGTAGCGATAAATTTACCTCACTTATAATATGACGATAATTTTATCCGCCACTCTGTCGATGATTCGTTATCGGGATAATTAATTGCACGGTTCACTGCGTAAAAGTGAGGCGGTTTACGAGAAGTGCATTTAAAAGATGCGACGCATTCCATTCTTATCGACCTGATTTCAATTTCAGATTCTCTAAAATTATCTTTCTCCGGAGAGAGTCACGTTATATAAAAATTATGCATGGCCATTTTCGAGCAATTAAAAATATCATGGAATTTCGCAAGGCGATTTATTCAAGTTTATGCTTTGTGAGAGATTCGCTTGGACAAAAATTGAGAGCACTTAAAGAATGTTGAGAGAAAAATACGAAGAATATTCGCTAAAAAATTGGAAAGTTTCGCGTGACTTCGCAGTCGCGGTCGTCTCCCTCGCCGATCCCCGCCGATCCGTCCAATTTGCGTAATTAGTCACGTATGTGCAACATAATCGAGACTATTCTTCCGCCGCATTGACACTGATACTCAATCGACGACGCGAGCGGCAAATAATATTAGAAAACACATCGTCAGGTATTGCAATGATCAATTAATCGATTGTTATCAAATAATTGAACGATATTGCTCAATTTTTGTTAGCTATGGATCACAATCATATGATAATCCGCGGTATCATAAAATAAGCAGAAATGATATTATATTTGTTATCTTATCCAATTATAGTCGATTCATCAAAAAGAGAAGGGAGGAAGAACTATAAAGGATTAACAAACGCTTGTTACTCTAATTAAAACAGGCATCAACAGCAGACCGTAATTATAACTATAGTCTAATTTCGATTTTACCGTGTCGATCGTATCTTACCCCTTTCGCGTTTTTCTATTCTAATTAAAAGTTGGAAAGATTTTAAAAAGAGAAATTAAAGACTTGTAGACTTTTTCCTTCCGGAAACTATAAATAAATTATAAATTCTAAAATTTCATCTTTGAAGACAGAAACTCTGCAATTCATTCTATATTATTTTTAATTGCCGTTTATACAAAATATATTTGAAAGTTAAAAGCTGTATCTCTTAAGCTTTTAAATCTGTATTTTAACATTTGAAATTATAAAATTTAGAAGCTATTATTATCTTCGGAACAAATGACTCTAATAATTGACTCTAATGACTAATAATTCGTTCTATATAATTTTTAATTGCTAGACAAAGTAAATTTGATCTCTAAATAAGTTAATTAAAGAACCGGGTAAACTAGGTCGCACATGGGATCGATGTAGAAAAGGGGGCCCAGCTCGCCTGGTTTGTAGGGCACCTCGATATAAGGGCGTTATTACGGCGGCGCCTCATCATGTCTAGGGTACTTAAAGATCGCGATGATGAGAGCATCCATATAAGGGGTGTTTAAAGTCACCGCCGTCGCCAGCATCATCGCCGCGGCTTTCACCAATCTCGTCGAATCGGATTGCGACCCGCCCTAATCCCGCTTCTAATCAACCGCGCGCGGCGAATTGGCCGCGTGATCGATCCCTCGATCTCGCGATCGCGAAAGGAAAGCGGCATCGTTGCGATGACTTACAAGCGCGACGTCTTTGAGGGTTAATAAGCTTGAAAGACCTCGGAATGAGATTCTTCCTCGGCTCTCAGGAATTTTATATTCGCGAAATCGCGAGTTTACAGTTGAATTTGTAAATATAAAACATTTTTCTATTTATCTATTTCTTCGATCCTTTCTGATTTTTATCATCTTTACTGATACGGTTTCAAATATCATATTTTATTTTACAAAAATGAATTGTGTTTAAAGATTGGGATTTTGTCATTGTTGAAATTTGATGACACAGTAAGTTTTACTGTTAGTCTAGGCGACTGTTTAAGAGTTGCGCACATAAGCCTGTTAACCTTCTGAAGGTAAGACGGAGGTGTGGCACACCCCGTCTTACAACAATGATCTCCATAGATGGAAGATTGCGCGAAAAGAGCAACGCAAAGGTCGCCATGAACGAATCGCGTGACGCAAATGCAGAAGAAAACGAGTTATCGATAGAAAAAATCACGAACAATCGTAGGTGGCAATCTTACCATTTTTTGAATTTAGAGAATTTTACAGAGATAACAATAATCCAAAATTACATATAAATGCATTTAACAAATCTGGCTTTTCTGTATCGCGAACAGAGAAAGAAATAAATTTCTATAAAGAAAAATAACGATGATTCAAAGTTATTCTTAATAATTTTTTCTTTTATTAACGATAAATATTTTTCCTCTCTTACATACCATTTTTAAAAATCGATAAAGAATTTTGCCATAAAATTGGCGATAATTTGAAGAATCATCCGAAAACGAAAGATCTACTTCATAAAAGGATATTTAGCTTTTATATATAACCTGTATTTATTTTAAGCGCAATATCGTAACATTATTTATTTCCTAACAATGTGTCGAAATAGCCGCTTCGTCGATCGCACCACGTAAGAGAATACTCATCGGAGTTTACGGATCCTCGGTTCCTCAGTACTCGAGAATCCACGAGATCGCCGAGATCTTTCCCTATGTTCGAGACACGTTCTTAAATTTAACGTTACTTTCTTCTCAGCCTATACTTTGCCTAGCATGTATGTAAAGCTAATCCTAGGAATAACGTGGCGGCTGTACAGCCCGTTAAGGATACGAATCCGAATCCCGAGGTTACCATGGTAACGAGAATGTAAATGTAGGAGACATCCTTCTTTTCTCCACTTTTTTAATGCGATGCAATAATACTCAAAGCGGTCGAGGGCCGCGCGACGAAAAAAGATATAGATTAATTTCCAATTAAGAGAGGTAAACGCGCGCATTTAGCTAAAATGTGGCTGTTTGATCTTCGTCTCGATCGTGAATCAAAATTAGAGGCGAAGAGTTCCGTTTAGCTGTAAATGCGCGCGAAAAATGCAAACCTTTGCACCCCGAAGAAGTTAATGAGATATATTATGTATTATATATAGGGTGATCACGTGCTAACGAAAAATATTTCAACGGCAAATTTTTAAAAATAAATACTTAAAATCTATTTCTTGTCTGCAACAATTTAAAATCTCTAATTTCAAAATATTGAAATATTCTCAATTTAAATAAAATAAAATAATTTAAATTGTATGTTCTAAAAATTTTATACATAAATTATATATTGAACCTCTCATATAAAATAATTATAAAAGGAAGTAGATATTTGTATAAATAATGTATTTCATTGATTTTAAAGTTTAATTCGTTAAAATCGCACGTGGAATTTATGCCGAGGAAAATCGGCTTTAAATTCGAAAAATCTATCGTTGAGATAGTTTTCGGTAATGCGGAGACACCCTATATGCGCGTCGGCCTACCCAGTACAAAAGCAGATCGTTATAATATTTTATTATATCACAAATTATTGTGTTATGTGAATAATTACATTTTATGTTGTTAACGAAGTCGTAATATATATATATATAAATATAATACATGTTTCTCTCTATACGTAAAGATACGCAAATATATATGGTTTTATATATATATGTATATGTATACACTAGCAACGTACTGACGTGCGTTATGTCGATATCTTTTTGACAGTTGTATCGCTCTTTCCTTCTCCAATTCTTTTTTAAAGACCCACATATAAGGCTCGTTTTGAAACTTTATATAAGGCCCCACCCGTTGTGTTTTATAGTTTAGCAGTAACACGATTGTTCAAGTTTCTCTCCTAATTTCAGCAATCGTCGAGACGATCTACGAGACGATCTATATCGAGAGTAAATTGCTGAGTGCAATATATGTACAGTGAACGAAGCTTTCGGCTAACTTATCGTCGACGAGAATATTTAAATAATATAGATATTAGAGAGAATGACATTTAATAAAACTTCCGTCGCAAATTCAACGAACTCGCCGTAGAGTCGAATGAATGAAAAGTGGCGGCGATAATTACAGGACACTGTGTATAATCGCGCGGAATTGCAGGCGATTCGAAGCAAGGATCGTTCGTTTCTCTAACTTATGGATTAATTATAAATTAATTAATATCGACTCGACTTTGGTATATTAATCGCTCTCTACTCTTGTTAGTTTATCTTTTAACGTTTTAGAGAAATGGCGAAAAAATTCCGAAACATCCAATATGAGGAGGAAAATCACCCTGTATCATCCTTCGGCAGGATACTCTTCGCTGTTGCTCACGAGTGTACAATGATTGAAATAGTTTTGAATGGCGGACCAGCCGGCATAGCAATTTAGAAATTTAGACGCGAGACGAAGAAATGTACCTATTATTTTTGTACTTAGTTTTAATAAAGGTTTATATGCTTTTTTATAAAAAAAGAAGAAGAGACGCATGTGAGACGCCTGATGTTTAATCGACCGTATTCGAAATGTCTTCGACTTTTAACCGAATAATCAAGAAACAAAGAATATTAATATTTTTAGAACACTCTATGCCTCGTTATTGAATTTTCATGGCCAAATACTTGATTAAACTTTTGGAACGAACATCAATCATGACGAAAATTCTTTTAATTAAAGAATCCTTATACTTTCTCATCGAGTAAATGATTAAATCAATTAAATGGATTAAACAAATAATTGTCAAATGCGATACATGAATTTTTATTTATCAAAGAATTTGTCCATCAGATATCCCCGAGTTTGCTTTTGGTACATTTTGTACTTTCATTGTATTATCACTGATTTAAGTCAGTAGATAATAGCGAAATTGGTTCCTGAATCGAGGGATGCAATTTCACCGTTATGTCCCTCGAGCAATAAACGGTTATAATTAGTATAATAACAACCAAGTTCACTCACCGAACTGGACCAAACGCATCATCAAGATCTCCTGGACCTGGACCGGCTCGTACTCTCCTGGGACTGTCCTTCCCTCTCCGAAGATGTTTCCCTTGAAACTGGAAAACCGGATCGGAGAAACGTACGTTACACTCGCGCAATCGCTGATTAATTTAATAATTCGATTTTGCACTCTTGACCGCGATTTTTATTCGCTTGTCTCCTTCGATGACCGTGAAACGCAACAAACACGATGACCACCGTTCACGATGGACCGCTAGCGCCATCTGACGGCGGAAGATTCAAACGCCACCGATGATAACTTCGAGATGATTTTTTCAGTATGTGCCGTAGATTTCAAGATTACGTCTACATGGATTACTTATCTTATATGTTATCTACGTGATGTTTACACGAACTTTTTTCATGTAGACTATAAACAATGTAAACTATTATAAGTTGGATAGCATATACATATAATGCAAAGAAAGAGCAATTAAATTATAAAATAATAAACGTATTTAACTGTGGTATTAATTATGAAGATATTTAATAGTAATTGCAACTGAAAAATCGAAATTGCAAATCAAAATGCAAATCTTTGATGTCTGATAATCCATAAACCCAGACAGCACATGACGTCCATTGGACGTCCAAATCTGGTCCATGGACTTAATATGAATGTTTTAAAAACGTACCTACATTATTAGACGTATTAAGTATATTACATTTGGATGTTTTAAAAATGTCCATATTACATATTTATACCCCTAAAAGTTTTCGTTGTAGAATAGTTATAAAATGTTAATAGTTTACGAGATATACATTACTCTTGTACATTTTGACATAAAATGAAAAATATCTTTAAAAATATTAATTTTTATATTATCTTAGATTAATATTTTTAAACACAGAATAAAATAAGATGGACTAATTGGTGTACAGAAAACATATAGTCACTTTTAAAAAATTATGCAATTTACAATATGCAATTATATATTTTTATAATGTTGCATATTAATGGCCGTGTTCCGATATACACTGCCAGTACTGAAAATTCATAGTTCACGTTACGTATACTATAGATTTCCAGTACTGGCAATAAATATCGAAACACGGCCTATATTATATTATTTTCATATAATAGAAAGAACTATATGTCTTTCTTAACATATAATCCTGAGCAGATGCTGAAGATAGAGGTTCTCGTTCGATCATCAAGGTGAAGCAACATTAGACATGGTGAGGAGTTGGATGGGTGACCGCTTGGGAAGGAATGTATGTTGGTAAAAAAAGAATAAAAACAGTTCCTGTAAGAAATATTATGTTTCATCTGCTAAAGAACTAGACGACGCTCTATTCGTATATTTTTATTCATTAATTTTAATCCATGAAAAAGACGTCCTAAAGCCCCTGCCTTTGCCTGAAATTCGCTCAATGTTTTAAATAGGTCCAATTTTGGTTCGTTTTATCCTTAAAATAAATGTTTTTGGGATGTCCAAAATGGTAACACTGTTTTTAAAACACCTTAAAGATGTCTCCGTCTCTAATCCGGATGTTTAAAGTACGTACGGAACGTCCAATATGTATATTTTTAATACGTTTTTAAAACATCACTGTGCTGTCTGGGAATTATTGATAGTTTGACACGTTAAACATAGTTTTCAATTGGTCTGTTCTTTTTGGCTGCATTTCTGAACTTATAGTGCAACATGTTAGAATGAAACAAATATATTTTCTTTCATTAGGCGCGTTCAGCAGACACAACTGTTGAGTTCGTCTTATCAACACTCTCCGTTGATTGGTTGGTTCTAAAAGTAAGAGCCAATCACGTTCGATTGCTACTGAGCGGCTTGGTCTGCTGAACGCGACCATTCTAACTTATTGCACTAGTTCAGAAGTATAGCAAAAAGAACAGACCAATTGTCTACGTGTAAATGTAGACTATTATATTTTACGCGTAAACGTCCAACTCTGGATTTTTAATGTAGCAGTAAAATTCAAAATACCTTGATACTGAGGGTGATCGAAATAACGAATTGTTATAAAATGCACATCCAACATAGCTAATTATATACAGAGCGATTTTAACATGCGTACATCTGGCATGTCATTAGCCACGCTTTTGTTACACATCGGAAGAAAAACTTGAAACGCGCGAAGCGGACATTTTGATCGATTCCGGAAAAAGGAGATCCGTCCGCTCATTTGCAACATCGGCGTACTGTTATGATCACACGTGATATTTCGCGCACCGCGATACCTTGCGAAATTTGACGCTTCGCGAAAAACACCCGCGATAATTTCTAGCGCGCGAGAATTGCGTCTGAACAATAACGATCGCGAAAACCGCTGAACGGTTCGAACGCGAGTCACCGTGCCGCGACTGACTGAAGTCAGCCGAAAGGCGAAAAAACGTCGCGTAATCGAACATCCGAAATGTTCAAGACTGTAGTGTAATATTTAAATTCGATCGTTAAAAATGGAAATTTTTTGGTTTGCGGGAGGCGAGATATCTGGCTTTTAGCATTTCGTAAAATAATTTATTTATTAATATGAACAAGAAAGTGTTATGCGGTAGACGTTATCGACAAACACACGGCCAATTGTCGTTAATAACAATCAATCGCTTCCGTGTTGCAACAACACGAACTTACTTTTGCAGATCCGCACGTAAATTATTGCGTATTAATGTTAACAAGAACACATGTCGCGCACCGTGCGTCGTCGATAATCTATCCGTAAAGCTAGAATACAAAATATGTTTCGAATTTCGTGCGAATCCGATAGTTAGATTATCCGCGCACTTAAAAAGTATCCATTCGTAAAGTCGAGAATCGCGAGGAACTTTATTTCACAATTAATCAGAAACAATACAGAATATGTCAGTAGAAAGCAGAAATGTTAAACATTTCCATCGAAGAAAAAAAATTGTCGTTTCGAAGACACTTGTCTGTTCTGCTTCCAGTGACTCATTCTGCATAATTTCCGATAAAATCATTCGCGGTGCGTGGAAAACCGTTTTTCATTTACATTATCACAACTTAATTTTATTATTTGTAATAAGCTTTATTCGTATGATTTTTATATAATAATCTTCCTGTTATTTTGCCCCAATTTTCAGTAATTAGATAAATAGCAAAAATAAAGATTTGCAATATGTCTCTCGAGATTCCGACAAGATTTGCCTTTCGGCTAATTGAATATTCCGAATGACTCGCGTTAATTAGATTTGCATAGAAGGTGAAAAGTTCCGTTTAGTATACAGTGTAAAATATTGTCAGTGGACGGGTCATTCGTCACAAATCGTTGAAGATATTTGCTTTTGGCAGCTCTATCAGGTCGATTCAGGACACCGGTAATATACAAAATAAAACTTCCGTTCAAAATTATATTTGCAGAGATAAGTGCGTTTATCGGTGTGAATTTAAATTGACTTAATAGAATTAAACACAATTGCTCTATCACCGACAGAAAGAAAACAATAACTGTATAACGTGCAACAGTGAAAATTATAGGGGAACCGTATCGCAAATTTCTTTTTCGCAATTTTATTATCCAAAATTAAGTTTCTCTCGCGGCACACATAAATAATCAGCTCCGATTCGAGCCCCAAATATATTTTATTGTATTTACAAATCACAATTAATCATAAAAAAATTCCAAAAGATTTCATTGTTTGGAAAACAGATCGTCTTGCGTACCCGTTCTTTAGTGTCGAGTATAAAAATCGCGTGGGACACTTTGCGCTAAGGATGTCCTGAGAGTGGCCCGGAGAAAGGCGATCCTGCGATGGAAAAGGCGTAGGAATGGTGTGCAAGAAAAATATATATTTTTTTTTATTGGATAGAGAGATAGGATAGTACTTGGACGATCGTGCTCGCGGTCGAAGTCTCGATTGAGCGAAGTATCGAATGACTCATTCGACGTGCACGGATACGCCATTTGGCCCGCTAAAGCGAATGCAATAGACGAACGCAGTAATAATATAGCGCAATATCAACACTTTTTATCGCGCGGAGGAGACGTGTGAATTTCGCGCGGCTTCGGGCTCTAAGAGAGCATCTTGTCCTCGGGAATGGTCGGGCTGGTAACCGCCGGACCCGCGGACGCACGCCTCATCGCCTCGGATTCTCGAAGAGCTTCGTCGAAGCTCTGCGTCGAGCCAGACCTCGAAGGCACAACTTTCGTCTACAAAAAGAAGAAAGATTTGAATCTTTGAATAAAAGAACCAATTTAAGATTCTATAAATTAATAATTCCAAAGAATGCAAATTTAACATACAATAAATTTTAAGTTATTTTATTTGATTTATCTAATTCAGTTGTTCGTTTAATAGCATGAAAAATTGGAATTTCAAAGTGCAACATTTAACAAGTTATAAAATTATTACATAACAAGTTATTAATTTAAGATTAATTTAATACAAATATTTATTTAATAAAATTAATCTGATTTAATTTTGGTTACCTTGATGTTCTCGCAGGCGGATCCAACCTTTTCCTCCAATGACCGGAAACTGTCAGAATTGCGCATCTGGCCCAGTTTCATGGTAATGCCACTACCAAAGCCACCCAGAATACTCGTCGTCTTCTCAGCTGTGGACTTGAGAACAGATTCTGTCTTTTGGAACCTGATATGACAAAAAGTGAATATTCATGATTAAAATAATTAAAATAGTAAAAATCATTGATCTTCAATATAGATTACCATCTATGAAAACAATAACTGCGTTAATAAATTTTTATTCAGCATATACCCAAAGCTCTTAGATAAAATTAGTGTTTGCTGTGTTAAATTTTGTTTTTGTTTCAAGCGAGTGTAGTAGCAATATTTTGTACTATAATGGCGATAGTCGCCAGTGGTTAAAATTATGAAAATTAAAATACCAACTAATACAGATTTTCTCCAAAGCAAATTTGCCACATTTTGTATTCTCTTTGAAGATAAATATACTGCCAAAGTTTGACGATCTATTTCAGAGGCACTCTATATGTAAATATGTGTCGTTGATACGATGCAGAGTACCGTTACGAAATGTGGATCGCAACAAGGGGAAAATGAGACACTTTATGCGTACTTACAAACTGTTCGCGGAGATTGTCCTGGTTAAGCGACTGAATGTCTCGCCGGCGTTCTGATAACTGAATGAGAACCCAACCAAAAGTAAAAAAAAATCAATGCTTCTACGTATATCTAAAGAGTAGAAGTGGAGTATCAACATAAAAAAAGAATGATCACTGTCGTCGCTTCGTAGGAATGAAAACGAAGAGACAAGAAATAAAAGAGATGAATGAAAATAAAAATCAGTAAAAACATGGCAAATTTGGAAAACGTGGTGCATTTCTCAAAAATCACTAAATATTTTGCTAACATGCAATAAAATATTTTGCGAGTTTCAAGGTATTTTTTTGTCAAAGTGTAATTCTCTCAGTGATCTTATTATAGTTTACTTATCCACTTCCCTTTCATACATAAAACAGCCGAGTGCATAGAGCATGTATAGAGTATATGTATATATGTACAGAATATATGTACAGAGACATGCGAAAGAAAGCAACAAATAGCAGGACACATACACATGGCTCTCTTTAACGTTTTTGATTCCTTGATTGACATCATCGGTGAGCTCCTTCCAAACACTAATGCCCAGCTTCCTCTTCAGATCTTGCGAGACTTTGATTTTGTTGGCGAGAACGTGTCTCAGAGTCTGTATCTCTTCTTCGACCTGGAATCAATCTTCGTTTTATCTTTCGTCTTCGGAATTTTCCCGGGTCCCCGAGACTTACTTTTGCTAATTCGGCGCTCCATTCGGCTCTTTGTTTTTCTTGTTCTTCCAAGGAGAGTCCTTGAAGCTCGTTCGCCACGATATCTGATGATGGCGATAGAGAGCCGGCCGAGTGAAGCGAGGCGTCTTCTCCTGGAACAAAAGGAAAAAAAAGGAAGAAAATTAGTCGTGAGACATACGATACCATGACGGTCACACTAACTGCTCAGGAGGATCAGTTTTCCCGCTAGCACTTTGCGATTTAATACAGATTATTATGTTAAATATGGACAACGTTTATATTCTACCAAATTTATAATAATTCTCTGTAGAACCACAAAAATAAAAAACCTATTACAATATCAAAGTTAAAAATTAAAAAAGTTTATAATCCAGAGCGAATAAAATTTATTTAATTATTGCATGTGTGTTTTTGCGTCCGTACAAAACACGAACACGAAAATAGGAATCGACTGTAATTTGTTAATTATTCTCAGAAAGCGATTGCTTAAATTTCTAGCGAACGATTTCAATTGTTTCGCTGATTTCATCAGATTGTGGAGGAATGCGCCAAGTTCTGCAGTTTCAGCAGAGCGAAACGTCGTTCTAGAAAAATTAAAAGTATGTTTCCACGTTACTGTACTCGATAGCGATTCTACGATCCTTTTTCGTGTACTTTCACGTGTCGAGAAGAAATGAATCGACGTCTAAAAGTTACTAGACGTAACCGCGAAATTTCTCACGAGAAAGTACATGTACAATTATTATGCTAGAAATTAAATGTCTCGCAAATTTAAGCACTTGCAAATCTACGAAAATTCATAGATCCTTAGATTCAAAGAATTAGAAATCAAAAGTCAGAATAAAAAATCAAAGACTTTGAAATCTAAACAAAAGCTTTCCTGAATAAAATATCTTTGTAATATTCAATAATTATTTGGATAAATTAAAGTCCATTATAAATTCAATCAAATATAATACAACAATGTATAGTATTCTATCACTTATTATAATTCTTGAATTTTAATTTGCCAAATTTCCATTACATTTAATTATTCACAGTTTTTCCACATTTAATATCTTGATATTGATATTTTTGGTAAATATGCAGAATTAGGGCCTATACGAGAAATCAATTGAGAGGTGGTACATTTTATGTATTTTTACCCCCTGAATCCAAAAATGTTGATAGAATTTGGGGGTCGCTTGTATTTTCTAAGATATCGTCATGAAAATAAGAAGAAAACGATGTAATATTAAGGGCGACCTCACCGATTTCAATGATCTTGATATATGTTGTCAAGGATATAATTCTGAGTA